>JANAVB010008798.1:17979348-18072914 GCA_029216955.1 Iris pallida
AGAAAGAGAGAGAGAGAGAGGAGAGTACCTTCGAAGAGAGAGAGGAGAGGATGCCGACGCCGTTCACCGAAGCCGCACGAGAGAGAGAGAGAGAGAGAGAGAGAGAGAGTGAGAGAGGAGAGAGATTGAATTTGGGGAGAATACGAAAAGTTCCCTCCACCTTTTCATTTAAGTCTGGAACGTAAATTTAGCAACGGAATAGCACGGCTAATAATCCGTCGCCAATTAGTCACTATTATTGATTATCTGACTGAATATCCGTCGCTACGTAGTCGAAAATGTACCGCTAAATTCCTACACAATTTCTGCCAAATAATCCACTACGTAGCGACGACTCGACATCCGTCGCTATAATACCGACCCTAGTGACGGATATACGACCTTTCCTCTCCCTAAAATTAAAATAAAAAATGGCAAAGGCGTGTAGTCGGTACTCAGTCGCTGAGCGGCCACGAAGCCGTCGCTAACACCGACGAAAAATTTCCGTCGCTAAATATCCATCGCTAATTGAGTGTATTTTAGTAGTGTTTGCTTCACTCTGTTCTGGAAGAAAGGTTGAAGAAGAATGCTCTCAAAATCTCTAAGTTATGATCTCTGTATTCTTTCCTGTCTCTGTGTGTGTCTCTTGAGAAAAATAAGTCCATTTATAGGCTTGGGCTCTTGTGCGTAAAAACTCAGCGAAAGTTCCGTCTTTACGCCAACAACCGCCACCTACGACCAAAGTCATCCTCTGTATATGTTGACACGTGTCCCATCATTTCATTAAGAATAGGATGCACGTACATACGTTCTTTGGGATGTGTGGCATGAAAGCCATGTAGGCAAACCACGTTCCAAGCTGGTCAGAAGAATAGGGCGTAAAACAACCCCAATATACTCTGAGCGTAAAGCAGTAGACTAGGCGTAAAATAGCCATGACATAGACTTCCCGCGTAAAGTGGTTGTTAAATAACCTTGAGCGTAAAAGTAGCTCAAATAGACTTTACGCACACGTCAACTGTTGACCGTAAAAGCTCGTATAGTCTTCATGCGTAAAAGAAGCCATAGTGTGAGCGTAAAGTAGCTCAATCCACATACTAAACGACAACATAGGTCTCTGTGTAAAAAAAATCCCTTTGAATTCTGTGATATATGCCATCATTAATATCTCCATGTCAGAGTTTGCATTAAATACGAGACTTGACAGCTTTGTCCAGCGTAAAAGTGGCTGATCTGTCCTTGGCATAAAAGTCATGGGTGTAGACCCGAGCGTAAAATGATCTGCCTGCTTTAGGCGTAAAGTGATTAGCCTTGTCTTGGTCGTAAAGTGTTTAGCCTCTCTGCGGCGTAAAGTAGATCAATTGGAGTGGAATGATCTATCACTTTGACTCTTTCTTTAAAGCACTTTTTACGCTCCTACACCCGCTGGTGTAGGTAAAGCCAACTACGGGATATACGACCACCTTGCAGACAAGATTCGCAAGCTCATTGCTGGATGGCACAACGCAACCCTATCCCCTGGAGGCAAAATGAACATCATCAAGCACGTGCTCTCGTCCGTACCGATGTACACTCTGGCCGTCTGCTCCCCCCCATTAAGGTGCTCCACTATCTTGAATCCCTCTTTGCTAAGTTCTTTTGGGGGCATAGCGACGGCAAAGACAAACATCACTGGGCCGGTTGGAAGACGATGGCCAAACCCACTGGTGAAGGCGACCTGGGCTTCAGCAGACTGGCCCATATCATGGATGCATGCTCCTTCAAGTTATGATGGAAGTTGTGCACCGAGACCTCCTTATGGACGAAGTTCATGAGAGCTAGGTATTCCAGATTCTCCCATCTTCGGAGGCTAGCACTAACAGCAGATCCTCGCCATCGTGGCACCGTATTACTCGGGGCCGCATCACTGCTGAACCTCTTATTCGTCTCCAATTGGGTGACGGTCGTTCCCCGGCCTGTCTGGAACGGTGGGTTGGAGAAGAAATCTTTTATCCCAATATTCTAACTCCGCAGGGGTGCGCCATTAGTGATTTTTGGGAGGGCGGATGGAATTGGAGGAAGGTCAGAGATTGGCTTGGTCAACCTGCGGCTACCAGTCTCCTTGCTGCGAATCTGCAGATTACCGACACGCCCGACTCTTGGAGATGGTCCCCTAACCCGAATAGGACATTTACTTTGGCCTCCGCCAGAATTATTGCCAGAGGCAGCGGGGTGCCCAACATCATCTATGCCAAATTTTGGCAGGCATACATTCTCATTAAATGGTCCATCCTCATCTGGCGTGCTCTTCGACATAAGATCCCGACGGACGACATCATCAGATCATTGGGATTCAGCCTCGTATCCAGATGCCACTGCTGCGAGAAGCACAAGACGGAATCGGCTGAACACGTCCTTCTCTTGGGGGATCTGGCTGCAGGCACATGGTCAAAGCTTCATCATAGTCTTAGTATGGGCCAACCGACCGGGGGCTTCTACGATCTCCTGGACTTCTGGAGCCGATCTCACGGACACCAGATCATAGCAGCCGCCGATATTTGGGTTCTTTGGAAGAACATGAACAAATTCAGATACGAAGGACACCAACTACCACCTCCTCAACTGTACAGAGAGGTTATCAGACAATGCTTCAAAGTTAGGAGGCGCTGCTCTCACGTCTCCAACTCGTTCTGGGAGACCCTGGCTTAGGCCGCACCTCCCCCCTTTTTGTGTGCGCTTACCGCACATTTCGCTTTCTGTCCTCTTGTCGCGTTCGCGCGCTTACTTGTATAGGCTTCGGCATTTTGCGCCTATTTCTGCAATAAAAGTATGGTTTTCTCAAAAAAAAATAATATATATTCTAATATATTAGAATATATATATATATATATATATATATATATATATATATATATATATATATTATATATATATATATATAAAATATATATATAATATATATATATATATATATATATATATATATATATATATATATACACACACACACACACACACATGTATATATAAAGAGGTATTGTTGCACTACCTTCCTAATCCCAAATTATGATTGTGGGCTCCTTTTATCATATGCTCGTTTGGCTCCCCTTATTAAGATATCGAATGTCCGTCGATCAAATTAAGTTACTGATAACTATATTGATCGACATCTTTTATCCTTAAGTAGTACCACTCAACTTTATTTGTCATGTCAGATATAATCCACCTGCAGGGTTTACATGACAATCCTTATAAGCTCCTTAAGGGGTTATCATCAATCCGACGTATCGAGACATAGATTCCTTTTATAATCAACAGCCTGTCATAAATACAATGTTATTACCCAATTCATAGAGGTTGTTAACCCATAATTAATCTCACTCTTTTATGAGTTAAAGTAATGCATACTGCATATACATGTCTGTTATTATATCCGGATTAAGAGCACAAGAATCCATAATAACTTCTTTGGCTGCCTTAGAGACTGCCACATACTCGACTTCCATGGTAGAATCAGTAATACATTTTTGCTTGATACTCCTATACACAATGGCTCTACCTCTCAAAGTAGATACATAACCTGAGGTAGATTTCCTAGAATCCCTTTCTGACTGAAAATCTGAGTATGTATACCCCAAGGGAACTAAACTATCTGACTGGTAAACTAGCATATGCTCTTTGGTCCTTTTCAAGTACTTTAAATTATGCTTTATGGCAGTCCAGTACTTTTGTCCTGGGTTAGACTGATATCTGCTGACCATGCCAACGATAAAGCAGATGTCTGGTCTCGTACATAACATTGCATACATTAAGCTTTCTACTGCTGAAGCATTAGGAAATGCTTTCATGTTATCTGTCTCTTTAGGTGTTCTAAGACACTGCTACTTTGATAGAGCAATCCCATGCCTAAAAGGTAAGAAATATTTCTTAAAATTTTAAGCTAAAATGAGTTAGTACAATATCGATATAGGAAGCTTAGGACAAGCCCAACATCCTTTTCTTACGATCTCCTAGAACTTCGATCCCAAGAATGTGACCTACTTCTCCCAAGTCTTTTATATTAAACTGTTTGGATAACCATACCCTTACATCAGATAACACCTTCATATTATTTCCAATAAGCAAGATGTCATCAAAATAAACTACTAGGAATACCACCACATTTTTGTCACACTTTCTATATACACATGATTCATTCTGACATTGATCAAATCCAAGGATTTTATTACCTGATCAAAACATATGTTCCAAGATCTGGAAGCTTGTTTAAGTCCATAAATGGACTTCTTGAGCTTACAAACAAGATGCATTTGGCCCTTTTCAATGAACCTGTCTGGTTGTTTCATATAGATATCTTCCTTAAGACTTCCAATAAGGAAAGCTATCATGACATCAATTTTCCAAACTCATAATCGAGATGAGCTACAATAGATAAAAGAATTCGGGTAGACTTAAGCATGGCTACAGGCAAAAATGTTTCCTCATAATCGATACCCTCTCTTTGAGTAAAACCTTTTGCAACAAGCTGAGCTTTAAAGGTTTCAATCTTACCGTCTGATCTTTTTTTCTCTTATGGACTTACTTGCATCCAATGGCTTTTACACCAACTGGTGGTTCTACAAGCTCCCAGGCCTGATTGGAATCCATAGATTCTATTTCAGATATTATTACTTTTTGCCAAGACTGTATCTTTATCTTGTAGTGCTTTATTGTAGGTACATGGATCATAATCTTGTTCCTCAGGGACGAAGTCTTACGACTCTCCCAAGAATATATATCTATCGGGTTGTATCACAACCCTCTCACTACGACGAGGCACTATCGATTGTGGTGTAACATTTGTGGCACGTTATGCAATTACTTGTAGTTCATCCTCTTGTACTGTTGGTACTGAAGTGCTTGATGTCTCACCTCTCAGTTCTTCTAGAACAACTCTACTTGTGGATTTATGGTTCATTACATAGTATTCCTCTAAGAATCGGGCATTGTTGCTAACAATGACATTCTAATCCTTAGGACTATAAAATAAACCTTCTTTCATTCCTCTTGGATAGCCTACAAACAAGCGTACTTCTGTATGAGATTCTAACTTATCTGCTTTTCTATTTAGCACATGTGCTGGATTACCCCAAATTTGAATATGTTTCAGACTAGGCTTACGTTCAATCCACAGCTCTGTAGGAGTAAGAGGTACTGACTTAGAAGGAACCAAGTTCAAAATATAAGCTACAGTCTCTAAGATATATCTCCGAAACGAATCTAGTAAATTTGAATAACTCATCATTGATCTAACCATCTCCATAAGAGTTCTATTCCATCTTTCGGCTACACCATTCTGTTGGGGCATTCCAGGTGTAGTCAATTGGGATGTAATCTCAGCCTCTGATAAATAATTCCTAAACTCTCCAAAAAGGTACTCACCACCACGATCTGAACGTAATGACTTGATATATTTTCCATGACGTTTCTCTGTTTCAGCCTTGTACTCTTTAAATTTCTCAAAGCACTCAAACTTACGGCGCATCAAGTAGATGTATCCATACCTTGAATAATTATCAATAAATGTGACAAAATATTCAAAGCCACCTCTAGCCTGGATATTCATGGGTCCACACAAATCAGAATGAACCAATTCTAACACATCTTTGGCCCTATACCCCTTCACCGTAAAAGACCTTTTGGTTATTTTACCTTCCAAGCAGGATTCACAGACTGGTAGTGCTTCCACTTGCAATAAACTCAAAGGTCCATCTTCAACTAGTCTTTGAATCTTTCTTAGGTTAATATTGTCACTACCAGTTTTAAAAATAAGGGTAAAATTGACATTTTCTAATATTCTAATATTTGTGAATATTTATTTATTTATAAATTGTATTTTTGGGGATTAGTTAGTCGGGTTTGAGACTAGTCTAGTTTTGACTTGTGTTAGTGGCCCAGTTAGCTTAGACACTAGTTGGAGCCCAAGGATTAGCTAGACATAGCCCACAAACTTGACTCATTAGGCTAGTGCAATTAGGCTAATCCCACATGACAAGTTTAGTCATTTGGAGATTAGAACTTCGACCTTTTTGATCCCAACTTCTTTCATTCACTTAGTTAGCCAAAAGGGGACCTTTTAGGGGCGAGCTAGACTTTTCACCATAGCCTAAGTGGCTGGCCAAGAATGGAAGGGTTTTTATTTCTTTTCATTTGCAAAATATCCTCCATCCCCAATTTGGTGTTCTTCCCCAACTTGAGAGCAAACCCTAGTGATTTCTCTTTCAAATCTTCTCTTTTTTCTACCAAATTCTTTCATTCTTGCAAGAAGAAGGAGCCTACAAGGATAGTGGAGCCAAGAGCAAGGAGGGGAGTCTATTTGCTAGAAGAGTATGTGTCGGATTCGTGTCCTTTGGGTTGTTTATTGGGAAACCACTCCCAATAGGTATATCTTTCTTAAATCTTATCATTTCATATCATATTTGTGGTTTTGGACCCATATAAACCCACCCCCATGTTAGGAACACCCTTAGGAATGATTTAGAGGCTCATTAGAGTCCTTATTTGGTATTTGGATTGAGTTTTGTGTCACCGATGGAAGAATTCCGAGGGTGACACACCATGTGTTTGTAGAAATGCCAAATAGGACATATTGAAGCCTAATTTCAGTTTTAATTGTGTTAGAGGGTAGTTTATGTTGGCCCATTGGTCATGGTCAAGCCTGATTTTAATAATTGATCAAACTCTGTCTCTATATAAATGCAAGTCAATTCAGATGTTTACCTACGACGTTTTGGACACTAATCAAAGATGGATATCTACTATGTTTAAGACTGAAGCTGTTTGCCACTCAGAATGTATTTCCTTCAAAGCAATGTACTTTTTTATTTTATTGAGTCTAGGAATACATTATACACCAAGTCGTACTAGCAAATAGGCTATCCTAAAATCGTTTTTGAAAACCAGACGTATCTTTTCAAAATGACCTATGTTTTTGAAAAACACATGTTTTACAAAAAAGCTTCTGAAGGACTTTTCAAAAAGCCAAAACTGTTTTTCTCAAAATCAACTGACCAAACCCTGACAGAACTCGGCCAGAGTTCGGCTAGAGTTCGGCCAAGTTGAATGTTATGTGAACGTTTGATTTTGAACTTGGTCACCCTTCAGTTGAGGTTTGTTACAAAGAGTTCTGTCAGAGTTCTGACCGAATTCTATCAGAGTTCTGTCTTTGGAAAACTATAAATAGAGAAGGATTTCGATCATTTCAAAACACCAATTCACTTTCAATCTCTTCTCTTCTAAAGCTTATATTTCTTCCAAAGAGTTCTAAAAGCTTCCATTTTCAAATCCCAAGCCAGTGACAATCCTCTAGTCGATTTGCCAGTACGGTACGGTCTAGAAGTTTCAAAGCGATTGTAATCAGAGGCTTGATTGAAGAAACAACTCTTCATAATTGAAGTTGGTCGAGTTCTTCGTATCAAAGCTCGCGTCTGTAGAAGTTGCAAGGACTTCGTATAAAAACTTGCAGGATTTTCCAATAGTGGATTCAACTGGAAGCTAGAGTTCTTCCGACTGGACTAGTCCTCATAAGAGAGAAACCAGTATAAATTTTGGTGTTTGCGTTTGCCTTCTGATCACTTTTTATTACTGTCATTTATTTTGTGATTATTATTATATCTATGATCTAACTGCTAACGAGATTTTTAATTAGCAATATTCTGCTGCCTACTCTATTCACCCCCTCTCTAGAGTATTCTGCTTTACGATTTCATTCCTACAATTGGTATCAAAGCAGGTTATATAGGTAAAGCAAGGTAAAATTGCAGTTATATTTAATTGTTATATAGATCACAGTATTACACATGGCAACTGTGAAATTCACAAGTGAAGGCCAAGCCACAAATAGACCTCCACTGTTTGACGGCACAAATTATACTTGGAAAACACGTATGAGTTTCTTTCTGAAATTTCTTAATTTTGAATTATGGTCTGTAGTTATTGATGGCTATAAAAAGCCCCCTCGTATTAATGTTGATGGAGTTTTAGTTGAAAAACCCCATGACAAATATACAGAGGAGGAAAAGAAAAAGGCCAGTCTTGACGCACGTGCTATTAACGCTCTAGTTTGTGCTTTAGACAGAACTGAATTCAACAGGGTGTCTACTTGCACAACATCAAACGAAGTGTGGAAACTTTTCGAAGTAACCCACGAAGGAACAGCACAAGTCAAGGAGTCAAAGATCAGCAGACTTACTCAGGAGTACGAGGCGTTCAAAATGAAGCCAAGTGAATAAGTCACTCAGATGTTTACAAGATTCTTGGATGTTGTAAATCCTTTGTCTTCACTAGGCAAGGATTACAGTAACCATGAGAAGATTCGCAAACTTCTACGAGCTCTTACAAAGAACTGGATTCCAAAGGCTACAGCAATCATTGAAGGGAACGACCTCTCAACAATGTCTCTGGAAACATTCATGGGTAAGCTACTCACTCACGAGTTAGAACTTCAAGACTTTGAAGATGCTACACCAAAGGAGAAGTCAGAAAGTCGATCGCTCTCAAGGCTCAACATAGAAGAACTGTCGAAGACGACTCTGATGACAGCGACTCTGACTCTGAAGATCAAGCTCTTCTGGTAAGAAAATTCAAGAAGTTCACGAGATTTAATAGGAGAAAAAAAGACAGCAAGCAACAACAACAACGAGGAAGATCCTATTTGCTACGGATGCAAGAAGAAAGGACACATGAAGAAATATTGTCCCACAGCATCATCATCAAAGAAAAGCAGCAAATATGACAAAGGCTACCTGAAGAAATCTATATCAAGGAATGTATGCCAACACAAGCATATGGCATGAAAGTGAAGCCAGCGACTCAGAAGACTGAACAATCAGATGACGCTGCAAATGTATGCTTGATGGCTTGCGATCAGGTAATCACTAATCCTCTATTTGATCCTTATGATGATTTCACCTTTGAGCAACTAGGAAAGGCTTTCAGTGGCCTGCTAAATGATTACAGGAAACTGTGTAGTAAATATGAAACCTCTAAGAAGGTACTCAAAGAGTACAAAGGTGAAATAGGAAGACTTACCGACCAACTAGATCATGTTAGAAATAATGACTCTTCAAATGGGTCTGGTGAGCTTTCTTCTATTAAGTTATTGTTACACGAGACTGTCAAGCTATCCGAAGAACTATCATCCAGTTAAAGGAGACCTATCTAAGGAGATAAAGAGTCTCCAGTGTGCACAGTTCAGATTAGAATCACTCACATCTGACTATACTAGATTATATGACACTTCCAAAAAGTTGGAAATTAGTTTAGGAAAACTGGCCTAAAGTTGCTGCTTCCTATTCTAACACGTGTCAATTACCGAATCATCGGAATACGCCCAAAACTGTCAGACCAAACCAGACCAAAACTATGCCCAAGAAGACAAATATGCATACATTCTTCTATACTAGAAAACCAAAACCTACCAATCATGCACCTCATACTACTTTCAACACTCAACATGCTAAATGTCATTATTGTGGCCTCATTGGTCATATATCTTCTGCATGTAGAATCAGAAAGTTAGTAGATTTAAATGTTTATGCATGGATACCAAAAACTAACCAGTCAGGACCCTACAAGAAATGGGTACCAAGAGTTTCACCTGTAAATTATTTTGTAGGTGGGATGCCCTTCACATGCTAGGAGCAAATGGATCCTCGACAGCGGTTGCTCACGGCACATGACCGGTGACGCTTCATTATTCGCAATACTGTCGAAGAGGAATAAAGAAGGATACGTCTCCTTCGGTAATAATTTAAGAGGGTACATAATCGGTATCGGTGACATTGGTAAGGCTCCCTATCCAGTGATTAAAGATGTTTGTCTAGTTACTGAGTTAAAACATAATCTGCTCAGCATAGCCATTTAGCTAATCACGGTTATGGTATTAACTTCGTCAAAGATAAATGTACTATAGTTGATAGTTCAACTGGTAGTACTATATTTGAAGGTATTAGGGAAGACAACATATATGTTTTCTATTTATTGGAAGATGCTAACAAAGCAGGTAGATGTTTGATGGCCAAAAGCATTGAGAGTCAACTATGGTATATGAGACTCGGTCATGCAAACATGGATACAATTTCAAGACTATCTACAAAGAAGTTGGTACACGTCTTACCGAACATTTTTTCAAGAAGGATACGATATGTAGTGAATGTGAAAAGAACAAAGCTACCAAATCCGCATTCAAATCCAAGAACGCTGTAAGTACCACTATACCTTTACAACTGTTGCATATGGACTTATTTGGACCAAGTAGAATTGCTAGTCTAGGTGGTAAGTTATATGCATTTGTCATTGTAGATGAATTTTTCTAGATATACATGGGTTTATTTTCTTGCACGTAAGAACGATGCATTATCAGAATTCGTCACTTTTACATGAAAGTACATAATGAAAAAGGGTTCATGATTACTTGTATTCGTAGTGATCATGGCGGCAAATTTGAGAATGCAGAATTCAAGCAATTTTGTGACACACACGGTTATCTGCATGAATTCTCTTGTCCTAGAACTCTGCAACAAAATAAAGTTGTGGAACGTAAGAACAGAACTCTATCTGAAATGGCTAGAATAATGTTAAACCAGTTTAGTCTACTTAGATACTTATGGGCTAAAGCTGTCAATATAGCGTGCTATATTCTCAATAGGGTTCTAATTCGACCTATATCGAAGAAGACTCCCTATGAACTATGGTTTGATAGAACACCAAATGTTTCATATTTCAAAATTTTTAGTTGTAAATGTTTTATTCTTAATATTAAAGATAATTTGAGTAAATTTGATGAAAAGGCCGATGAAGGTATATTTTTAGGTTATGCAGCAAAGAGCAAAGGATACAGAATCTTCAATAAAAGAACCATGATCATCGAAGAATCAATCAATATCAAGTTTGATGAGCTAAATCAACACTCAGACGATGATGACAATGAAGACACAAATACACCAAGTACAGCTACTGTAAAACCTTCACAGAAAGATGTAGAACCATCACATCAAGCATCAGATGAACCTCCAAGCAAAGAAGCCGGAACTAGCAATCCTGAGACTACACCAAAAGAGATGAGATTCTTGGCTAATCATCCAAATGACTTGGTAATTGGTGAGATTACCAAGAGTGTAAGTACTCATTCCTCTAATAAAGATATAGCTTCTTGTGTTGCTTTTGTTTCGCAGTTTAAACCCAAAAATATTGATGAAACATGTAGTGATAATTTTTGGTTAGATGCTATGCAAGAGGAATTAAACCAATTCAAACGAAATCAAGTTTGAAAACTTGTTCCCTAGCCCATTGATCATCCGGTCTTTGGCACCTGATGGATATTCCGAAACAAACTGAACGAGAGTGGTTTAGTGACTCGTAATAAGGCTCGACTCGTAGCTCAAGGATACAATCAAGAAGAATGTATCAACTACGATGAGACTTATACCCCAGTTGTGAGATTAGAATCCATTCGCATGTTATGTGTATTTGCATGTTTTCATAATTTTAAGTTATTTCAAATGGATGTCAAACGCGCATTTTTAAATGGTTTTATAAAAGAAGAAGTTTATGTAGCTCAACCTCCTGGTTTTACTGATTTCAAATTTCCTGAATATGTTTTGAAGTTGAAGAAAGCCTTATACGGTTTGAAACAAGCCCCTCGTGCTTGGTACGATCGTCTAAGTTCTTTTCTACTTGATAACGATTTTTTTAAAGGGAAAGGTTGACACTACATTGTTCATAAAATTTTTGAATAACAACATTCTTTTGATTCAAGTCTATGTAAAAGATATTGTTTTTGGATCTACTGATGAATCTCTTTGTCAAGAATTTTCAAAGTGTATGCAGAATGAGTTTGAGATGAGCATAATGGGAGAGCTGAAATTCTTTCTCGGACTGTAAGTCAAACAAACCAGCAATGGGACATTCATAAATCAAGCAAAGTACACAAAGGATCTGTTAAAGAAGTTCGACATGGAAGCAGTCAAGCCACTTAGCACTCCAATGGCGACTTCAACCAAGCTTGATATTGATGAACAAGGCAAACCCGTCGACATACGTAAGTATCTGATAGAACTGGAGATTCCCAGGATCCTTCCTTTGGTGTGCGTATTGATCGATAGAAAGTTAAACAGATCAAATACGTGTTCTAACCCTTCATAGGCGGAAACTAGGGTTCACGAATTATACCTGCGGCGGAAAGGAGACAAGTAATTCCTGGCAATCTCGAGCGGACTACCCCAAGATCTTCTGCACGTATTCCTTCCTCGAGTTGGACGTCGTGTGGGCGACGATCTTCCAACCTTTTCTTCTCCTTGGCAGCACTCTCTTTCTCTCCTTACGTGAATCACGAATTTAGAGAAAATTTCAGACTTCTAATCGGTAATCTGGCGGCCAGAGAATAGAGGATATATATAGGCTACGGCAGGGACCATGAGAAGAAATTAGGGTTCGGCCTCCTAACAGATCTGGATAGAAAGTATCAAGGTATGATCGGTAGCTTACTGTATTTAACTGCTAGTCGACCAGACATAATGTTCAGTGTTTGCTTATGTGCACGTTTTTAAGCTAATCCTAAGGAATCACATTTGTGCGCAGTTAAGCGTATCTTCCGATACCTTAAAGGCACTTCTTCTGTCGGCTTATGTATCCCAAAATCACGTCGTTTGACCTAACCGGTTATTCTGATGCTAATTTTGCCGGATGCAAAGTAGATAAAAAAAGTACTAGCGACACATGTCATTTCCTAGGAAAAGCTTTAGTCTCTTGGTTTAGTAAGAAGCAAAATTTTGTTGCATTATCAACAACCGAGGCTGAGTATATCGCCGCAGGACGTTGTTGTGCACAAATTTTGTGGATGAAGTAAACTTTAGAAGACTATGGATTGTATTTTACACACATACCCATTTTCTGTAACAATACTAGTTCTATTAATTTGACTAAGAATCCAGTATGTCACTCTCGTATTAAACATATCGAGATTAGACATCACTTTCTTAGAGATCATTAACAAAATGGAGATATAGACCTTGTATACATAGACACACAGAATCAATTAGGTGACAAACTCACAAAACCTCTAGCGGAAGATCGTTTCAATTATTTACGTCGAGAATTAGGAATTTTAGATATCAATAATATTAATTAATTTTGTTTTATTAATTTTTGTTCGATACTCGATAACTGTTTTTGAGACAAGCCTAAAAAGAGTCTGTCTGTCACCACGACTACGGTCGAAGCGAATGGTACTTAAGAGTTCCCCGGTGAACCTTCGTTAGCTGGAACAGTACTCCTACAGCTAATCTGAGACAGATGCTGAGTAAAGAATATTAATTTATAAAATAATATTAATTATATTATTTTGAGATTTAAAATTACTAAACTCTGAATTAAATATTTGAAACGAATTAATAAAAAAGTTGTGGTCCCATTATTATTATTTTTTTATATATACATATATAGCCAGGCAACCCTTAGCAAATTCGGCCCGAATTCGGTCCGAATTCGGCCAGAGTTCGGTTGGGTATATATATATACTAGTCAGAACCCGAGGCCCCCTCTTCTTCATTCTTCTAAACATCATCAAAACAGCAGCAGCCGTGCCCTGAAAACCCTAGTTCTTCTTCACCTTCTTTCTTCCAATCCGCGTGGAGATCTTCGTCCAAAATTCGGATTTGTGCGGAGAATCTCGTTCTATACAGCATATCTGATTCTCGAAAGGTATAATTCCTTCTCTCCTCCACTTTCCAATTGTTAGGGTTTCTAGTTTTTTTTGGGATAGAATGCCTAAGGGATTCAATCCTTTCAAGAGGAAGAAGATAAACGCCAGTGAAGAGGCATCATCATGTGATCCGCATACAAATTCCTTTTTTTCTCCGGTCCAATCAGATGACGGTGCATCGGACGAGTTTTATTTTAAAACTTTCGACCAAGCCCTACTTTGGTATGCCGATTTTATTATGCGTACTATTTGTACCGAATTTTCGATCAAATGGACTGTCTTTCCCGAACACCGTCCTTACTTTGAGGCATTAGGGTTACAACACTTTGCTACTTTACAGTTCCCTATAGCTACTAATGCCATTAGACTATTTTACTGTAATTTTGTGTTAGATACTTTTACCGCGAGAATATGTGTCGGAGGGATAGATATCGAGTTTACTGATGAAATGCTACCGAAAATCCTTGGTATTCCAAACGAAGGTGTCCTGCTCGATGACATCACTGATTTCGATTTCCCCGATGGTACGACTCTCGTTAATTAGTTGCAAGAATGAGCTTTCTGCGGCTGCACGTGCTCGTCCTGGAAAGTTCAAGGCCAATAACTTGAACTTGTTTAACTACGAATTACATCGCATCATCTATTCCACTCTACTTCCAAAATCCACTTCAAAAGATGATGTCACTGTACTTGAGCTTTCAGCTTTATATCACATTCTTAAGGGGATTCCTTTTTTTGCCCCTAAGACTATCATTTAGATGATGGGTAGATGTCGTGGAAGAGATCGCAACCTCTCTTATGCGATAATTATTCCACGCATCTTTTAGAGATTTGATATTGACTTATCCACTTGTGCTCTGGACCCTGAGCCCAAGGTCCTCAAACTCTTTCGTCGCAGCATTACCACTGTTCCTCCACCTACTGCACCTGCTCCTCCTACACCTACTCCCATAACACCTGGTCCTCCTCAGTCATACCCTATGATATTTGAGGGTATTCATCAGCACCTATCAGATCTGCAGTCTTTTTTTGTTGACACTTCCAGGGAACATGAGTTCCGTGACGTGACTCGGTTCCAGGCTATTGCCAACTCTTTTGCCGATCTGAGATTTGCGTAGACGGGTCACTCTGCTAGCTCTCTACCTCGAGACCCTTCTGTTTCTGGCTACCGTATTGATGATGAAGCGGTCCACTCTCTGTTCCAGCTAGGGAACGCATACGATTGGTATCGTACTTCTGGTACCACTTCTCATACTTCTGGAGCTGGTCCATCTGGACATGCTGGCACTGCAGCCAATGATGATGATGATGAGGATGATGATTTTTGAGATGTTACTGTTTGAGACTGTTTATTTCTGTCTTATGTTTACTTGGAAATGCTCCGACATTCCAATATATTATCAGTACTCTTTTAGTTATGTGACTCTTCATAGACATGTTTTTATGCCTCAGTTTGGCATATGTTTTACTTGTTCAGCTTAGCATTTTATTTGTTTCTGCTTTATAGCATTATATTTCTTTATGCTTCACATATACTGCATGTGACAAATACCATGCCTGTGTTGTTTATACATTATTACATGCCTGTGATGAATGTTTTTATATATTTTTATTATGTTTCTTCACTGCTTGTTACTTATGCATTTATTGCGGGGGAGCTTTCTCTTTTGTAATTATTTTGCTAAGTGACAACGGGGGAGAAATAGGATCTAACATCTTCATGAATACAAGTTATAAACAATTCTTTCTTTTTCTCTGGTATTACATTTTTGAATTGATCCAAACCAAGATGTTATATCGGCAAGGTTTGTCAATTATCAAAATAGGGGAGATTGTTGGCCCATTCATCATGGTTAAACCTGATTTTAACAATTGATCAAACTCTGTCTCGATATAAATACAAGTCAATTCAGATATTTACCTACGACGTTTTGGACACTAATCAAAGATGGATATCTACTCTGTTCAAGACTGAAGCTGTTTGCCACTCAGAATGTATTTCTTCAAAGCAATATACTTTTTTATTTTATTGAGTCTAGGAATACATTGTACACCAAGTCGTATTGGCAAATAGGCTATCCTAAAATTGTTTTTGAAAACCTGACCTATCTTTTCAAAATGACCTATGTTTTTGAAAAACACCTATTTTACAAAAAGCTTCTGAAGGACTTTTCAAAAAGCCAAAACTGTTTTTCTCAAAATCAACTGACCAAACCCTGATAGAACTCGGCCAGAGTTCGGCCAGAGATCGGCCAAGTTGAACGTTATGTGAACGTTTGATTTTGAACTTGGTCACCCTTCAGTTGCGGTTTGTTACAAAGAGTTCTGTCAGAGTTCTGCCCGAATTCTGTTAGAGTTTTGTCTTTGGAAAAACTATAAATAGAGAAGGATTTCAATTATTTCAAAACACCATTTCACTTTCAATCTCTTCTCTTCTAAAGCTTACATTTCTTCCAAAGAGTTCTAAAAGCTTCCATTTTCAAATCCCAAGCCAGTTACAATCCTCTAGTCGATTTGCCAGTACGGTACGGTCTAAAAGTTTCAGAACGATTGTAATCAGAGGCTTATTGAAGAAATAACTCTTCACAATTGAAGTAGGTCGAGTTCTTTGTATCAAAGCTTGCGTCTGTAGAAGTTGCAAGGACTTCGTATGAAAACTTGCGAGATTTTCCAATAGTGGATTCAACTGGAAGCTAGAGTTCTTCCGACTGGACTAGTCCTCACAAGAGGGAAACCAGTATAAATCTCGGTGTTTGCGTTTGCCTTCTGATCACTTTTTATTACTGTTATTTATTTTGTGATTATTATTATATCTGTGATCTAACTGCTAACGAGATTTTATTTAGCAATATTTTGCTGCCTACTCTATTCACCCTCCCTCTAGAGTATTTTGATTTACAATTTCGTTCCTACAATTTAGACATGGTTAAGTTGTCCCATATGGTTTTCACATGGTTTCCTACATAGGTAATGCATGTTATTAGCCTACAAGTCATATTTATAAGTAGCTATGTGATATTTGATATATATTGTATATAGGGGCTGTTTCATGTGATGTTGATATGTATATGTTAGTATGGTTGTGTCTTGGTGTGTGTGAGAGATAAGGGGATCATGGCCATCTCTTTTTGGCTTGGGTTAGTATGGTTTGTTGAGTGTTTAATGTATTGGTTGAGAGAGTGGGTAGTTTGTGAGTGGTAGATGAGTGTGAGTTTTGTTTTTGAGTGGTTATGGTAGTGAGTGTGTGTGGGTATTGTTTGTGTATATGAGTGTGTGTTATAGAGTGGTGAAGAAGGGTTTAAGTTGAGGGGATGTATATATATAGAGAGGGGTTATAGCGAGTTGTTTTAGAGAAGTGAAGGGGAATATGTAGGGGCTGCAACAACAGCCATAACAGCAGCTGTAGCTGCTGCAATACAGCAGCATCAACAGCCATTTGTGGAGTTTGAAATAGCAGCAGCAGCAACCACTTACTGCAGCAGCAGCAACCACTTGTTGTAGCAGCAGCAGTTGCAAAGGGCTGCACTAGGCAGCCCTTCTCCCTTGTGTTTATGTGTGTGTGTGTGTGTGTGTGTGTGTGTGCGTGTGTGTGTGTTGTGTGCTAATGTCCTATGTTAGTTAGCTAGTTATATATTAGTGTCTTGAGTTAGGATACTAGATGTGTTATCTTGGAGTTTAGGATAGTAGAAGTTAGTATGTTAGTGTCTTAAGTTAGGATACTAGAGGGTAGTATCTTGAGGAGTAGCTAGTGTCTTAGGATACTACAAGTTAGTATCCTAGTTGTGTTAGTATTAGTTTAAATATAGATGAGTAGGTATCCTAAGTTACAAAATGAGTATCTTAGAGGGTAAATTAGTAGTCTAATGTATTGACAAGGTAATGAGGATTACCTATTGTCTAAGGATAAGGTATTGGTAGGATATTAAGATAGATGGTTAGATACTAGTCTAAGGTATTAGTAGGATCTATTAGTCTAGGTTAGTGAGTTATCTACTAGCCTAAGGTAGAATACTACTAAGGTAAGGGTATTACCTAGTATCTAAGGTATTGGGATACCTTGGTAGGTAAGGGTTAGAATTGGGATATCTTGGTAGGTAATGGTTAGAAATAGGATACTTGGCCTAGTTTGACAAAGGTTGACTATTTTGACTGAAAGTCAACGTAGACTAAACATTCGACCTAGATTGGACTAGGAGTTCACCAGAGTTGACCAGTTGACCAAAAATCAACTGTAGGTCAACCTTTGACCTAGATTGACCTAGTTTGACTCAGATTGACTTAGCTTGACCTAGTTTGATCTAGTATGACCTAATTTGATCTAGTATGACCTAGTTTGACTTAGTTTGACTTGCATTTACTTCCAAAACTTATGTATTGATACAACATTCCATATTTAGGTCCTCGAGGTACCATATCAGGCTCTGTTGACATTTTCTACCGGATCTCAGGCGAGTACATTATCTGATAAATTTTTCATTTATGATAACTGCTATGTTTCATGTACTTAATGTAGATGTACTTGTTCTTGACACTTTGGTCACACAGATTGGTATTTATGGATCCTGACATGAGATGTTATTCCTTGTCACCTTGGTGTACAATGTGCAAGCCCCTTGTAGTTCTTGTGTAATATATGGACACCAATTCTCGAGGAGACTTGCTACCTTCTCGTAGATTTCCATGTCGTAACGTGTCTTGTTTGGATCCACTCTACCAGTCGGGGGTAGGGAGTATTAGTGTAGATATGTGGTTATTACCCCTATTGTGCAAGTATTGATTGTGAGTGTTAATCATACACCCCACGTTTGATTAACCAGGCCATAAACATTGTACAAGTTTCCAAGCCGGCCACATATCGAAGCTAGTATTCATTCACATAGATAGTATTATTCTTGACTCTTGTACATGACATGATCAGTTTTCCTTGCCATTGCTTTAGCTCTAGTTTACAACTTTTACCTTGCCATGCTACTTTCATGTACAGTCCATTACTTTTGTATATTCGCTCTATTTACTGTCTCGTAGCACTTGTCATATATTGAGAACTGTTGTTAGAGGATTATGCTCATTCCATCCTGACTGGATATATTGACAAAATTTTACAGATGATGACGAGGAGGACTGCACCACCTACTATGGTCCTCATGACATAGTGGGCATAAACTTGGAGACCCTAGTCCAGCAGGGATTAGCTCCATCTGATGAGACTCTAGCTGTTACTCAGTTAGATTAGGTTTTGGACTGGACTCTGTCTCCAGCTTACTACTTTATGCATGTTATATTATTTCAGACTTGTATAACTATATTGTGACTCTCTCTCTGGTTGAGCTTGATACTTTACACTCTGAGTTCATCTCTATCTTTATTCGTGCCATATATTCTTTCTGCTAGATTGTGATTAAGATTATATCTATTCATTATATTCTCCGTTCGGAGATGACAGGTTATTATATTGTTAGATAGCAGACCTATACAGCGTTCTATGCCGTTTTTGCAACGTAGGCTGGGCGCTGTTACGTACTCGTGCCCTTATATTGGGTGCGGGTCGTGACAAATATGCCCCAATTGCAAGTACCAAAGATATGTTTGGTTCATACAAGAAGGTTATTTTCTCTTATTTAAGTTAGATGACATATTACTCATTTTCATAAGTTGCATTGTGGACGAAATAGGATTAATAATATACAGATTATAAACTAATGCATCAGAACAGATAAAATATTTATTCTTTCTAATAACAATATTGTCATTAAATAAATTGAATATCCATCCTTAACTAACATAGAAATAGAAACTAAATTCCTTCTAAGTGAAGGTGCACAAAGACAATATTTCAATATCAAGACTTATTTCTACCAAAAGATAAAGTAACATCTCATATTGTAACGACCATTACTTTTGTAGCGTCACCCATGAACAAGTATCTCTCTCCATCTCTGGGCCACCTGGTTTCTTGGAACCCCTGCAATGTATTGTAGACATGATTAGTGGCAACTGTATCTACACACCAGGTGCCGGTAGATAACACCGCTAAATATTTTTCAACTACTAGTAAATGAGATATACCTTCTTTATTCCCTTATTTGAGAAGTGGACAGTCACTCTTCCAATGTCTTGACCCTTTGCACTTGAAACATTTTCCTTTCGGCTTTTTCACAGTGCCTTGATGTCCCATGCATTCTTTGCTGAGTTTGCTTGTTTCTGAATGTTATTCTTCTTCTTCTTACCGCCTTTTTGTTTTCTTTAAGAATCACCATAAGTGAACTGAAAGAACACATTTTTGAAATCCTAAGAATCACATAAATAAAAATTATGTAGGACAAAAAACTTTTGAATTAATTAAATATTGATTCCCTCAAAACAATAATAAGAAATTCACCAACACCTTGAACACCATGAATTTAGCACGCCACGATAGTGTGGACGTATACAAATTCAAATTTGTTCAAGTAGGTTTTTCATATTAATTTTACTATCATGTCAACATAACTTTATGACAAATAAAATTAATCTGTTGGTCTTGTTCTGGTCATACAAATAATAGCAGTGACTTCGATGGAGAGGATATCATTATTTGTATCTAAGTGTATACCATTACTTAATACTAAGTCCAATACCTTGTAATGAGTTCCTTCAGATGGAGAAGTGAACACATACTAGGTAACTTTCTATAATTATCCCTAAGGAAGTTTGTACTGGTGATCCATAATTATACTCATCCGATATGGAGAGGAAGTTACTAAAGCCAACACACAAGTATAATTACATCATCTACAAACCAGTAATGGCGACCATGGGATTTATACTAAATAAATTCTCTCTCCCACTTAGTTATTTAACAATAAGGATTTTTGTACTAGTTGATATTATGTCCATGTTGTCCATTACTAATGTAGGCTTAGTTTATCATAAAAAACATGCACAGAATAATAAATATGCATAACCAAAAAAAAGCAAAATGATAATAAACAGAAGAAAAAAATCCAACTATTATGGTCATCTTTCCTGCTATGTCCTCAACTATCTGAATCCAAAATATGGCACTGCACAGACTTATTCGGGGTTCGACCTACACGGTCAGGTCGCGGGGTTTGGGACAATGCCCCGATTTTTTTTAATTTAGGTTTCGGCTGTCGATTCCTTCATCAAAAATCATCCGTCTGCCTCTGGACTGCTTAAAACCAGCATCTCGTCTGGCGTCAGAAACAACCACCATCGCCATCACGATTGATCAAAAAATAATTAAAATTATATCAATCATATGCCTCCCGAAGGAGTTCACACAAAATTTAGATTAAAAGACTAAAATTATAAGCACGATCAACCCTCGTGAATTTAATTACATCCACAACAACAACAACATCCAAGACATGTCTGTGGTTTAAAAACACAAACAAAACATGTATTCGACCATAATAGTTGGATCTAAGATGCGTGCAAAACTGAGTTAGAACTAGGGCTGAAAATTGAACGAACGAGCTCGACCAAAGAGTGTTCAAGCTTGGTTTGAATTAACTATCGAACGAGTTTGATTCGAGCCGAGCTTAAGGTCGAGCTCTAAAATGGTGTTTGAACTCGGTTTGATTAGAGACTCGAACGAATCGAGCTCGAGCCAAAGTCTTATTGAACATGTTGTATAAACTATCACACTGTTTCTCTCAAGTTTTTAAAACTTTTTTATTGAGTTACTTATGCTCTTTACAACATATATTTACCAACATATAAGAACAAAAAAAATAAGTAAAATTTCTAAGACAAAATATATTTCTATCTATTAAAAAAGGCATAACATATACTAGAAAAAGTCCTAATATGAGAAATCGAGTCGAGCTCGAGCCTGTTTGCGAACAAGATTGAGTCGAACAATCTATGGTAGAACCCGATATCGATTAGTCCATGAACGAGCTTAATTCGAGCTTGGACTAAGTCGAACACGAGCCGAATGCGAATGGTTTGAATCATTTTACAGCCCTAGTTAGAACAGATCTACATCTACCGACTATTACACAACGTAAGTTTCATTGGACAACATGGATGTATCAATCAATACGCAGATCTAAGGTGGCTCTGATACCAATTGATGGAACTGGGGATTCCCAGGGACCCCTAGTGGTGTGCGTATTGATCAATAGAAGTTTAACAGATCTAAGACGTATTCTAACCCTTCATAGCGGAACTAGGGTTCACAAATTAAACCTGCGACGGGAAGAAGAAACTTTCCAGCAACCTCGAGCAGTCACGATCCCAATATCTTCTGTACATATTCCTTCCTCGGGTTGGACGTCTTATGGGCGACGATCTCCCAACCTTTTCTTCTCCTTGGCAGCCCTCCCTTTCTCTCCTTACATGAATCACGAATTTAGAAAAAGCTTCTTATTTTTGATCATATCGTGACGACCAAAGAATAGAGGATATATATAAGGCTACGGCAGGGACCATGAGGAGTAATTAGGGTTAGGTCTCCTAACGGATCTGGGTATCCCGTGTTCAGCCCGAACACACAACCCAGGCCCATTAACAATAGCTCGGTCCACTAAAGAGCTATTGTTGTACTACCTTTCTAATCCTAAATTATGATTGTGGACTCCTTTTATTATATGCTCGTTTGGCTCCCCATGTTAAGATATCAAATGTCCGTCGATCAAATTACGTTACTGAAAACTATATTGATCGATATCATTTATCCTTAAGTAGTACCACTCAACTTTATTTGTCATGTCGGATATATTCCACCTGCAGTGTTTGCATGACAATCCTTATGAGCTCCTTAAGGGGACATCATCAACCCGACGTATCAAGACATGGATTCCTTTTATAATCAACAGCCCATCATACATACAATGTTATTATCCAATTCATAGAGGTTGTTGACCCATAATGAATCTCACTCTTTTATGAGTCAAAGTAATGTATACTACATATACATGTCTGTTATTATATCCGGATTAAAAGCACAAGCGTCTATAATAACATAGGTGTTTGTTCTCTTATGTAGTAAGTGCAAAGAGAACAGCCTCAAGTGGTCTTGTTCAATACACACAAAGTTTACTAGTGTAAACCTATAGTCAAGATAGACTAATACCAGATTACACTACAACCTTTACAATGGATTGTCCAAGTCCATCTAGGTTGTGAACTATTTATATATTCCATAGAGAACTGATAACATGATCTTCTGTATGACACCACACACCATATTATCTACAATATAGAATATCAGACACTTGCATTAACACTTGCAACAAATACAATATGTAAATATTTGCCCATATCATTCTCATTCAAAATTTAAGGAAACAAAGTTAATACAAAAGTGATGCTTTTAGTATATAACCCTAACAATGAGGTCACCCACACCCTGTTAACTTCTAATGTCTTTATCCACAACTGCCCAGTACGGTTTACCCGACCCTTACAGGTATCCTATGTTATCATATCTATCTTTCTCTAAGATACACACCCAATTCACATATTAGTCTAACTCCCCTTTTCTGTGCTCTACCAATTTCTGAAGTTGGGTTCAATTCTCCAAACCAAACACTTTCCTTCCATACCTATAGTAACATGGTTCCCAACATTCCATACTTCTATTATAGGCTATTTGTATATTCCATCTCTTGATAGGATGTGGCAATGCCCATGGAGAGTAACTCTTGTACCTATGCTAACCCGTAGTGCTCTGCCCGCCTATGCTCTCTAATTCCAGAGATCGAACTGCAGTTCTTCTATATCTTGAACACTTTATGCACCTATATATGACTCACAATATTGCTCATGGGTGAATCACCTATACCTGGCTATCTAACATCTTATACAGGTAATTCTCAAATCATTACCCCCTTCAATTCTAATGCTCTGATATCACCTTAACTCACATATAACCTACCTTCATATTGAATATACACTTTCTGGGTCCCTGTCTGTACGAGTATCATTATCCCAGATTTGTGTTTGTGCACTAACTACTAATACCTACTGATACATAGCCAATTTCCTAGACCCTAATATGTCTATACCTGTGAAACATACGAATGTAACAAGTGGACACACTATTTCCTGCAGTGCTTTGATTGTACTTTGTGTAGGAACGAAGTCGTAAAGTAGAATACTCTAGAGGGGGAGGGGGTGAATAGAGTAGGTTGCAGAATATTGCTAATTAAAAACTTGTTAGCAGTTAGATCACAAAAATAATATCAATAATTACAAAGTAATACTGTAAAGAAGAGAGATCAGAAGGAAAACACAAACACAGAGATTTATACTGGTTTCCCTCTTGTGAGGACTAGTCCAGTCAGAAGAACTCTAGCTTCCAGTTGAATCTATTGGAAAATCCCACAAGTTTTTATACGAAGTCTTTGCAAATTCTACAGACGCGAGCTTTGGTACAAAGAACTCGACCAACTTAAGTTTTGAAGAGTCTTTCTTCAATCAAGCCTCCGATTACAATTTCTCTGAAATCTTTTAGACCGTACCGTGCCGGCAAATTGACTTGAGAATTGTAACTGGCTTGGAATTTGAAAATGAAAGCTTTTTAGAAAACTCTTTGGAAGAAACGTAAGCTTTAAAAGAGAAGAGATGAAAGTGAATGAGTGATTTAAAAAGATCAAAATTCTTCTCTATTTATAATTTTTCCAAAGATAGAACTCTGGCAGAATTCGGACAGAACTCTATATAACAATCCACAACTGAAGGAAGAATAAGTTAAAAATCTAACGTTCAAATAACGTTCACTATGGCCGAACTCTGGCTGAGTTCTGTCAGGATTTGGTCAGGAATATTTTAAGAAAATATTTTTGGGCTTTTTGAAATCCTTCATAAGCATTTGTAAATAAGAGATTTTTTTTCAAAACAAAGGTTATTTTTTAAAATGATTTTGGATAGCCTATTTGCCAGTACGACTTGGTGTACAATGTATTCCTAGACTCAATAAAAATAAAAATTATATTGCATAAAGAAATACAGTCTCGAGTGGCAAAGATAGCTTCGGTCTTGAACTGAGTAGATATCCAACTTTGATCAGTGTCCAAGTGTCCAAAATATCTTGAGTAAACATCTGAGTTATTTCGTATATCGAAACAGAGTTTGATCGATTATTAAAATCAGGTTTGACCATTACCAATGGGCCAACAATCTCCCCCATTTTGATAATTGACAAACCTTGACCGATATAACATCTTTGGTCTTTATCAAAACAAATTGTACCGATAATGTACCAAAAAAAATTCATGTAGATTGTTCATATCCTGTATACTTACATATGAAGATGTTAGATCTTATTTCTCCTCCGTTGTCACTTAGTAAAATAATTGCAAAAGAGAAAGCTCCCCCGTAATATATACATAAGTGACAATCGGTGAAGAAATACAAAATATAGATATATATAAATTTTTTTTATCATAGACATGGTATAAATGTCACAAACAGTATAAATGGAAGCATAATAAAAGATAATGCTATGATAAAAATGCTAAACTGAATAAAATATGCTGAAAAAAACATATAACATGTTCATCAGACAAAAGTAACACAAGAAAGCACAACCAAATAAGAGTGCTGATACTAGCTTGGAATGTCAGAGCAGTTCCAAGTAAACAAAGACAATAACATCAGTCCCAATAGTACGACAAATCACATATCATCCTCATCGTCATCATCATTATCATCATCTGCAGTGCCAACATGTCCACCATGTCCGGATGGACCAGTGCCAGATGTGCCAGCTCCAGAGGTGTGTGGAGTAGCACCAGAACTACGGTACCAATCATAAGCGTTCCTTGGCTGAAACAGAGAATGGACCGCCTCATCCTCAATGCGGTAACCAGATACAGTAGGGCTTCTAGGAAGAGAGCTAGCAAAATGATCCGTCTGAGCAAATCGGAGATCGACAAACGAGTTGGCAATAGCCTGGAACCGAGTCACGTCACGGAACTCATGTTCACTTTAAGTGTCAACAAAGAAAGTCTGCAAATCTGAGAGGTGCTGATGAATACCCTCAAAAGTCATAGGGTAGGTCTGAGGAGGAACAGGTACAGGAGGTGGAGAAGCAGTGGCAATGCTACGACGAGAAAGCTTAAGAAACTTGGGCTAACGGTCCATAGCGCAAGTGGATAAGTCGATATCAAAATGCTGAAAGATGCGAGGGATAAGCATCGCTTAAGAGAGATTGCATTATCTTCTGTGACATCTTCCCATCATCTGGATGATAGTCTTAGGGGCAGAAAAAGAAATCCCCTTAAGAATGTGATAGAGGGCTGAGAGTTCTAGTGTAGTGACATCATCTTTTGAAGTGGATTTTGGAAGAATAGTGGAGTAGATGATGCAATGTAACTCGTAGTTAAACAAGTTCAAGTTATTGGCCTTGAACTTTGTAACGCCCTAGTACCAAAATATGTATGACCAAGTACGTAGACATGCCAGCTGTATACATACGAAGCATACTCCAATATACGAAAACGTCGTATATATACATAAGCTGTAAAATACAGTAACCATAAAACTAATCTCATCCATAAATAAATATATATTATAATCAACTTATAAATGTTATTTGTACAAAACGTTGGGCGGAGACAAATCTACTACCAACAAAAAGAGAGAAATACATAGCAACGACGTAAGAGTCGAGCGAAGCGAAAGACGATCCGAAAGCTAGCATCGCGAAGGTAGATTGTAAACTATGTCCTTGGCTAGAGCACCTGCAAAAATCACCAACACACCCGGAAAGATCACCAGGTCCTCAGAGGACTAGCAAGATACATAATATACAAGCCAAAAAGTAACAATAAAAGTATACAGAGAAGTAAAAAATAATGAAAGAAATCAACCGAGTCAGAATAACTAAGATGCCAAGATCTAAGACACAAAGATCCTAAGACACTGGAATGCCATACTAGTCGTGGCTAGTAGGTCAAATCTATAGACTGTAGTCAAGGCAAGCACTTCCAATCTATAGTATCTCAATGGCAGTCAAGGCAAGCACTCCAATCCAGACGGTAGCCATTTCTAGTAAAATAATCCCATAGACCGTAGTCAAGGTAAGCACTCCCAATATATAGAATGTCAAAGTCAAGTCCTACTCAAGTCATGTCAAGTCAAATCATGAGAGTCAGTAGTGTAGGACTAGACGACTCTATCACAAAACACGAGTGATCACAAAGACAATATAACACACACTAGATGTATATCAAGAATGTAAATGTATGCTAACAAGATAAGTAAAACTGAAACAAGGTAAGTAACCGCAACTCAAGATAAAATAATCATGAATATGATGGAATAAGGAACACTAAGGAATTAAAGAACATGCATATAAAAGGTACTGTACGATTTGGCAAGGTATACTTTCCTGATGTCCGAGTGAGGTAAGATGATGTCCTGGCGGCGAATCAACAACATCGTACAAAGAGGAAGGTGTAGGAACAACTTCGGATGCTGAAAATAGTCTATTATCTAATTATAATTAATAATGCACCTATTACATTTATTTAATAAATTTTGAAGTTAGGATATGGTATAGGTTTTCGTATCATCTTTCCGAAAAACTAAACGGATCGCATTTTCGTTTCCGAAATCTCCCAAAATCGTAAAAATACCGAAACATGTTTATTTTTTGGATACTAGATACTCAAACAGTTTTACAGAAATTTACAGAATGAATTTTATCTATTAAAATATGTCTTTAGAAACCTTACCTCGATACGCTTCTTTTAAAAAAATTGGAGGCGAAACGGAGTTCGGAGCTAGTAGATATCGTCGTTCCAAGTTGCTCTTGCTGCTAAAAAGCGAGGCTGAATTCTAATAACGAATTTTAGAGTTTCTATTGGACTAAAAATAATTTTGAATTATGGCTGATAGAAGGGGGATGTATTGGGTTTAAAAAAATTGGAGGCGAAACGGAGTTCGGAGCTAGTAGATATCGTCGTTCCAAGTTGCTCTTGCTGCTAAAAAGCGAGGCTGAATTCTAATAACGAATTTTAGAGTTTCTATTGGACTAAAAATAATTTTGAATTATGGCTGATAGAAGGGGGATGTATTGGGTTTATATAGGTATTTATTTCAGATTTATCTTCTAAATTAGATATGATTTGATTTAAATTATAGAAGTTACTTTGTTATGATATAATATAGATAGGGATGCTTTCCTATTAGACTTAGGATTATGATTAACTTAAAATATAGTTCATATTTATCTAAATTATCTATAAAATTATTTAAAATTACTATAGATAATAAATAGAGTTAATATTTATTTAAATAACCTTCATTTAATCTCATTTATACAAGCTAAAATATTTAATACTAATTTGACATTTATTCTATATTATGTAAATAGTGTATAATATAAGTAACATGTAAAAAGTAATAAAAGTTATGAAATAAATTCTAAAATTTTGCAAAAAATTGTATAATATAGTTTAGATCCTTAATGTACTAGAAAAATAGCTTTATATATTTTTATACTAAATTCACTAATGAGCACTATACAAAATATATGTAAAATAATATAAATTACATAATAAGTCAATAACATATTTATTTAAAAAAATTGTAGTAGAAATTTAGGGGTTTTACAAACTTTCCAGGACGAGCACGTGCTGGCGCACAAAGCTCATTCTTGAAACTAACAAGAGTCGTGCCCTCGGGAAAGTCGAAGTCGGTGATGTCATCGAGCGGGGCACCTTCCTTTGGAATACCAAAGATTTCTACTAGCAGCACATCATCGAACTCGATATCGATCCCGCCAACACGAGTTCTTGCAGTAAAAGTGTCTAATACGAAGTTATAATAGAATAGTCTAAGGACATTAGTAGCTATAAGGAATTATTGGGTAACGAGACGGTGTAACCCTAATGCCTCAAACAAAGGACGGTGATATGAAAATACAGTCCATTTAATCGGAGTGCATATTCATATTGTACGCATAGCAAAGTCAGCATACCAACAGAAAGCTTGGTCATGAGTTTTGAAGTAAAACTCATCCGACATGCCGTCACCCGATTGGACCGGGGAAAAGAATTAATCCATGTTCGGATCGGAAGATGATGCCTCTTCACTGGCATTGGTCTTCTTCCTCTTAAAAGGATTGAATCCCTTAGGCATTCTTTCCTAAAAGTAGGTAACCCTAAGAATTTGAAAGTGGAGGAGAGAAGGAGTTATACCTTCCGAGAATCAAGTATATTGTAGAGGACGCAATTCTCCGCACGAATTCGAATTTTGTATGGATCTCTCCACGTAGATTGGAAGAAAAGGAGTGGAGAAAAGCTAGGGTTTGGGGGCCTTCCACTGCTGCTGCTGCTGTGATAAAATAGTTTAGAAGAGATGAAGAGGAGAAGGCCTCGGGTTCTGACTTAAAAACTTACAGCACCAACAGAACTCTGGCCGAATTCGGACCGAATTTGCCTAGGGTTCTCCTTTTTTTAAAAAAAAATTTGTGGGCCATATCCTTTTCATCAACTCATTTCAAATATTTAATTCAAAGTTTAGTAATATTAAACTTCAAATAATATAATTAATATTATTTTATAAATTAACGTTCTTTACTCATCAACTGTTTCAGATTAGCTGTAGGAGTACTGCCCCAGCTAATGGGAGTTCACCGGAGAACAATTAAGTACCGCTTCGCTTCGACCATAGTCGTGGTGACAGACAAACTCTTTGTAGGCTTGTCTCAAAAACAGTTATTGAGTATTGAATAAATTAACTAATAAAACAAAATTAATTAAAATTATTGACATCTAAAATTCCTAATTTTTGACGTAAATAATTGAAACAATCTTCCGCTAGAGGTTTTCTGAAAATGGCTGCCAATTGATTCTGTGTGTCTATGTATACAAGGTCTATATCTCCATTTTGTTGATGATCTCTAAGAAAATAATGTCGAATCTTGATATGCTTAGTACGAGAGTGACATACTGGATTCTTAGTCAAATTAATAGAACTAGTGTTATCACAAAAAATGGGTATGTGTGTGAAATGTAATCCAAAGTCTTCTAAAGTTTGCTTCATCCACAAAATTTGTGCACAACAACGTCCTGCGACGATATACTCACCCTCGGTTGTTGATAATGCGACAGAATTTTGCTTCTTACTAAATCAAGAGACTAGGGCTTTTTCTAGGAAATGACATGTGCCACTGGTACTTTTTCTATCTACTTTGCATCCGACAAAATCAGCATCAGAATAACCGGTTATGTCAAATGACGTGGTTTAAATTTTAGGATACCATAAGCCGACAGAAGAAGTGCCTTTAAGGTATCGGAAGATACGCTTAACTGCACACAGATGTGATTTCTTAGGATTGGCTTGAAAACATGCACACATGCAAGTAAACACTAAACATGATGTCTGGTCGACTAGCAGTTAAGTACAGTAAGCTACCGATCATACCTCGATATTGTAACTCTTCTTTCCAGAAATTTTGAAATATTTTATTTATTTTATTTAAATGGTGATTTTTAGAATTTTATAAAGAATTAATTAGTTAATTATTATGGTAGAATGCTTTAGCCATGGTTGAGTTTAGAAGTACAAGATGACTAGGAATCATGGCACGGATAGCATGGTCGTGTTCCTTGACTAGTGCATTAGCCATACCAGGGAAGCCCCATCCATGAGTGTGTCATAACTAGGAAAACCAGACCAAGTTGCGACTTAACCCTTACCGAAGATTTATTTATTTATTAATTATATTATTGAGTTTTAGGGAACCCGGTTGTACCGAACTAGTCCAGATTGGACCCAAAACAATCCCAAGCCTATGTAGTCATACGGTACGTCCAATGACATTTGTGTTGATGTAATTTGGTATGATTGTGTTGTATTCCGTTTAATGATCTAATGAATATTTTCTAAGTATTTGTTAATTAAATATTATAAATATCATTATTAGATGATATTCAATAACATTTGTATAAAATAGGTCCTTGTACATTTTGGAATTATTAGACTGTACATAATGGTATATACACCATTAATGATTTATTAAATTTTGTTATTATTATTATTATTATTATTATTATTATTATTTTTATTATCAATATTATTGAGGTTATTATTATATAATATTATTTTATTATTCTTGGTTATATGTACGTCCCCTTGTACTCTATTTTTGTGGTATGAATTTCAGGTCAAAAGGACTAGCTGCATCCCTTACTATAATACCGGTATACTTTCCGACTTCCACTAGAGTCTCAACCTTGACTCAATTCATTCGACCAATATATGGTTGTGATTACTCGAAGTCCACTACGCACATGTTCCTAGTGTGCTACTCAATTGTGTCTTCTCGTGCTACTTAACCACAAAAGTCATGAGAGGTGCATCTTCAAGGTTTACATAACCTATTTAACCAATCTGACTGGCAACTAGCTCAACCACTTGGGTGGAAACCTATTCTAGGTTACCCTAACCTAATAGAAATAGTTTTATCATTGCGATCTTGTCTAGTCAATATAGATTGAAATCCAAGGTTCATCCAACCAACGATTGATGTCCAATCAGGAAATCCATTAAGACCCAGTAAAACCCATCCATACATACCACCATATTTGGACTATAAAATTGAACTATTTAAAATAGGTCCCTATACCTATTATGTAGTCTCCCCCTCTTAGAATGTGAAGTCATTCGTAACCTTTATTCCATCTACCTGGAAGTTGCGGTACGATCTTGTATTGCATTTATATCCCTTGCTCGTGTGTTTAAAATAACCACAGAAAAGATCATAATCTTAATTTCTCAAATTCCGTTCTATTATGGAACCTTATTTAGATAAATTTTGAGAATGAGATTTCTGTATTATACAGATTGCAAGCCCCTCTAAGAAAAGAATGGTTCTTCGATTTAGCAAGTGACTGGACTAGAGTAGCCCAATCTAGCAAATAAGTCAATAGTTCATAGACTTTCTTTTTATCTACATCATTGGATACTCTCTACCGCTCTTGAAACTTCATATTGCTCTCGATTATTCTTTCTTATCTTCCTGTCTTTCCTATTTCAGAGCGATGAATGGACATGCTTATTAGAATTTATCAATAATTATTAGCTACTTGTGTAAATTTGTTGCTTGTTAAATTTTGGGTTGTTTGATAGATAGAAGAGGATTATAGATGCCTTAACCAGTAGATATCTATTGGTAGCAATTTTAGCAATTAGTTGGATGATTATAAAGTTTTAGCGATATGAGAATTGAGGGAGTAGTGTGACCAAAGGTGGGTAGAAATCCTCAAGGATTCGTAGTACAAAATGACCATGAGAATAATTCATAGCTAGTGGACCCCATCTTCTACCATCATTGATGGACCTTTCCCTTAAACTTTGAGGACGAAATTATTTTTAAGGTAGGTAGATTTGTAACTCCTCTTCTCGAAAATTTTAAAATATTTTATTTATTTGATTTAAATGGTAATTTTTAGAATTTTATAAAGAATTAATTAGTTAATTATTACGGTAGAATGCTTTAGCCATGGTTGAGTTTTGAAGTACAAGACGACTAGGAATCATGGCACGGATAGCATGGTCGTGTGCCTTGATTAGTGCATTAGCCATACCAAGGAAGACCCAGCCATGAGTGTGTCATAACTAGAAAAACCAGGCCAAGTTGCGACTTAACCCTTAGCGAAGATTTATTTATCTTTTAATTATATTATTGAGTTTTAGGGAACCCGGTTGTACCGAACTAGTCCAGATTGGACCCAAAACAAGCCCAAGCTCATGTAGTCATGCGGTACATCTAATGACATTCGTGTTGATGTAATTTGGTATGAGTGTATTGTATTCCGTTTAATGATTTAATGAATATTTTCTAAGTATTCGTTAATTAAATATTATAAATATCATTATTAGATGATATTCAATGACATTTGTATAAAATAGGTCCTTGTACATTTTGGGATTATTAGACTGTACATATTGGTATATACACCATTATTGATTTATTGAATTTTGTTATTATTATTATTTTTATTATCAATATTATTGAGGTTATTATTATATAATATTATTTTATTATTATTGGTTATATAATTTTTGTCAAATAAATGTTATATATATATATATATATTTTTATTTTTTTTAAAATAAATGTTATAATATATATATATTCATATTTATATAAATAGGCCCTACACTAGGAATAGATAATATTGAGGTTTTATTTAGATTTTATGGGGAATATTATATAAGTATATATATATGAATATATATATATTCATATTTAAAAAAATATATATATATATATATATTCATATTTATATAAATAGGCCCTACACTAGGAATAGATAATATTGAGGTTTTATTTAGATTTTATGGGGAATATTATATAAGTATATATATATATATATATATATATATATATATATATATATATATATATATATATATATATATATATTTATGTATAGAAAAAAAGAAAAAAAGAAAACAATAAAAACAAATAAAAGGGAGCCCAGGCCCACAGCCGAAGCATCCCAGCCAGATCAGCAAACTGCGCGTACTCTCCTCCCAGTTGCAAACCGTATATGTATATATATATAGATCAGATAAAGAGATCGAGAGAGAATCTCATGTAAACTCTAAACCCTAGCACCTGGGTGACCCACTAGCGACCGCGCGCGCCGTCATAGGCCACCGCCGGCCAGAAGAAGCCGCAGCAAACCGCGCACGACGACAGCAGCAGAGCAACGACACATCAGCACTAGCAAACGCGAGCCCATCTTCGCTGTGAGTTATCGGCCTCCACGTTTGATTTTTTGTCGAACCGATCGTGCAGGTACGATCACAACCTTCATGCCTGTGACTTCCATTAATTAGTTTGATTTTAGATAACCTATATTGCTTGGAAAATCGAACCCAAGTTCGCTGAAAAACTGCCAAAATATGACTCATATAACAGTCCCAACACCCTATTTAGAAGATAGACTATGAGCAAACCATTAGGAGTTTTTGAAAACTATTTAATGACAGTCCTAGACAGTATATACGGCTACATAACCCTATTTATGGAAGTCGATTTCGACGACTGTACGTCGAGTAATCGGATTCCCAATTTGGCAAAAAACCCATTTTTAAAACATTTAAATTTACAAAAAACCATCGATACGACGTGCGTCCCGCCAATCCGGGTGACGATGTCGCAAACTGAAAGCATAGAAAGGTGTGTATCGCCTTCGTTGACATGTAGGCTTTGACAAAATTCAAATTGGTTGCGTGTGCGCGACGAATTTGATGCGTATCCGTCAAAATTCACTATATCGGCCTCGGTACAAATTTTCCAATTACTTTGTGTATGTTCGTCAGATCGAGACGAAACTTGCGCCAACAGGACCGTATCATTTTTTTGGTCCTGTATGCCAAGTTTGGTCTGATTCTGAGACAGTTGACCGGATCGCCATTTTGCGAGCCCCACGATCCGACTCAACGGGCGATTTTGTGTACGGCCCGCCAAAATCCAACTTTGGACATACGGTTGGGTTCGTATCATCAAAACAAATCCGTAGATATATAGTTTGACGACTTTAGAGACTGTTGACTCTGGCACGCTTTTCGGTGCAAAGCGGATCCAACGGCGGACACCGTTTTAACCTAAAATTATCGTTTTGCCCCTGTATCCCGAATTGGACTTAAGGACAGGCAATTCTAGCTATTTTGCCTATTCTGAGAATGTTGGTAATGTCTATTTCAGTATCTGGAGACTGTTGTACGAGTTTGACTGTTGTGGCACACTAAGTGGTTTGGATTATCGGTTTCAACAGCAATGGACCACATGCGAGTACAGTTTATTTTTTGTTTTCGATATTATGCTTTACTATACCTCATTGTTAGTCATTAGGTATGTGTTTTCCATCTTTTATGTTTATTATATTTTGTCGTGTCGGAGAGGTGAAGTACCAAGGATGTGTGATCTGACCTTATACAGTGTATACCGTGTAGATCATAATTTATTATTGAATTTTACTGTATAGACCATGATTTATTATTGCATTATACCATGTAGACAGTGTTTTATTATTGCTTTATACAGTGTAGACAGTGTATATTATACAGTGTAGTTATCGTAGACCGTGTCGTGTAATTGTCCTGAGATCGATCACATATCAAGGGTACTTCAGTCAGTCGGTGAGTATTGTCTTTGTATTTATTTACTATTTTTTCTTTGTTTAGTTTTATTTTGTATTTCTGTGTTTATTTTTTAAATCATATATTTAAAGGCTAACCTCTGTTGTATAGTCATTTTCATATATTGGAACTGCATTCAGTGAATTGTACTCGTTCCATTCCTGACTGGAAACCAATATTTTTTAGGTTAGCTGTGGCTTCACTTAGCATTGGGAGATACGGGTGTACTTGCAGACGAAAACCTAGAGATTAGCTAGATTGATGAGTTGTAATAATTTTAATATTTGTAAGAGTTTATATTTTTCTGCAAATATAAAACTCGTGAATATTGTAAATTAAATTAGTTATTTTGAATGAGCATTATTTATGATTTTGAGCATTGTGGCTATACAGCGTTCTACCGCCGGCACTACGGCGTAGGCTGGCTTGGGCATGCATTCGTATCCTAAAAAGCGGGTGTGGGTCGTGACAGATACTTACGTATGTCGACTGGTTTCCCTTGTTCACCAATATCAAGCTTGGTTGAAGTCGCCATTGGAGTGCTAAGTGGTTTGACTGCTTCCAGGTCGAACTTCTTTAATAAATCTTTTGTGTACTTTACTTGATTTATGAACGTCCCATTGTTGGTTTGTTTGATTTACAGTCCGAGAAAGAATTTTAGCTCTCCCATCATGCTTATCTCAAACTCATTCTGCATATACTTTGAAAATTCATGACAAAGAGATTCATCAGTGGATCCAAAAATAATATCATCTACATAGATTTGAATCAAAAGAAGATTGTTATTCAAAGATTTTATAAACAATGTAGTGACAACCTTTCCTTTTGAAAAACCATTGTCAAGTAGAAAAGAGTTTAGACGATCGTACCAAGCACGAGGGGCTTGTTTCAAACAGTATAAGGCTTTCTTCAACATGAAAACATAATCAGGATTTTTGAAATGAGTAAAACCTAGAGGTTGAGCTATATAAACTTCTTCTTTTATAAAACCATTCAAAAATAAGCTTTTAACATCCATTTGAAATAACTCGAAATTATGAAAACATGCAAATGCACATAACATATGAATGGATTCTAATCTCGCAACTGGGGCATAAGTCTCATCGTAGTCAATACCTTCTTCTTGATTGTATCCTTGAGCTACGAGTCGAGCCTTATTACGAGTCACTAAAACATTCTCGTTCAGTTTATTTCGAAATACCCAACGGGTGCCAATGATCGAATGATTAACGGGCTTGGGAACAAGTTTCCAAACTTGATTCCATTCGAATTGGTTTAATTCCTCTTGCATTGCATCTTACCAAAAATTATCACTACATGCTTCTTTAATGTTTTTGGGTTCATGCTGTGAAACAAAAGCAACACAAGAAACTATATCTTTATTAGAGGAACGAGTACTTACACCCTTGGTAATCCCACCAATTACCAAGTCCTTTGGATTATCTGTCAAGAATCTCATCTCTTTTGGTATATCCTCAGGATTGCTGGTTCCGGCTTCTTTGCTTGAAGACTCAGCTGATGCTTGATGTGAAGGTTCTGCATCATTGTGGGAAGGTTTTACAGTAGATATACTTGGTGTACTCACGTCTTCATTATCGTCATCATCTAAATGTTAAGTTAGTTCATCAAAGTTGACGTTAATTGATTCTTTGATAATCATGGTTCTTTTGTTGAAGACTCTATACCCTTTGCTCTTTGTCGCATAACCTAAAAAGATACCTTCATCGGCCTTTTTATCAAATTTACTAGGTTGTCTTTAGTATTAAGAAAAAGCATTTACAACCAAATATCTTGAAATATGAAACAGTGGGTGTTCTATCAAACCATAACTCATAGGGAGTCTTCTTCGATATAGGTCGAATTAGAACCCTATTGAGAATATAGCACGATGTATTGACAGCTTCAGTCCAAAAGTATCTAGGTTGACTAAACTGGTTCAACATTACTCTAGCCATTTCAGATAGTGTCCTGTTTTTACGTTCTGCAACTCCATTTTGTTGTGGAGTCCTAGGGCAGAAAAACTCATGCAAATAACCGTGTGTGTCACAGAATTGCTTGAACTCTATATTCTCAAATTCGCCGCCATGATTACTACGAATGCGAGTAATCATGAAACCTTTTTCATTCTGTACTTTCTTGCAAAAGGTGACAAATTCTGACAAAGCATTGTTCTTGCGTGCAAAAAAATATACCCATGTGTATCTAGAGAAATCATCTACAATGACAAATGCATATAACTTACCACCTAGACTAGCAATTCTAGTAGGTCCAAATAAGTCCATATACAACAATTGTAGAGGTCTAGTAGTAGTTACAACGTTCTTGGATTTAAAGACGGATTGCGTAGCTTTGTTCTTTTCACATTCGCTACATACAGTATCCTTCTTGAAAGATATATCCGAAAAGCCGCGTACCAACTTCTTTGTGGATAGTTTTAAAATTGTGTCCATGTTTGCATGACCGAGTCTCATATGCCATAGTTGACTCTCAATGCTCTTGGCCATCAAGCATCTACCTGCTTTGTTAGCATCTTCTAACAGATAGAAAACATATATATTGTCTTCCCTGATACCTTCAAAGATAGTACTACCAGTTGAGCTATCAACTATAGTACATTTGTCTTTGACGAAGTTAATGCCATAACCGTGATCAGCTAAATGGCTTATGCTAAGCAGATTATGTTTTAACTCGGTAACTAGACAGACATCTTTAATTATAGGATAGGGAGCCTTACCAATATCACCGATACCGATTATGTACCCTCTTAAATTATTACCGAAGGAGATGTATCCTTCTTCGATAGTGTTGCGAATAATGATGCATCACCGGTCATGTGCCGTGAGCAACCGCTGTCGAGGATCCATTTACTTCTAGCATGTGAAGGGCGTTCCACCTACAAAACAGTTTGCAGATGAAACTCTTGGTACCCATTTCTTATAGGGTCTTGACATGTTATTTTTTGGTATCCATGCATAAACATTTAGATCTACTAACTTTCTGATTCTACATACAGAAGATATATGACCAATGAGGCCACAATAATGACATTTTGCATGTTGAGTACTGAAAGTAGTGTGAGATGCATGATTGGTAGGTTTTGGTTTTCTAGTATAGAAAAATGCATGCCTATTAGTCTTCTTGGGCATATATTTGATATGGTTTGGTCTGACAGTGTTTGGTTTGGGTGTGTTCCGATGATTCAGTAATTGACACGTGTTAGAATAGGAAGCAACAACTTCAGGCCGTTTTTCTAAACTAATTTCCAACTTTTTAAAGGTGTCATATAATCTAGTATAGTCAGATGTAAGTATTTCCATTCTGACTTGTGCACATGGAGATTCTTTCTCTTCTTAGATAGGTCTTCCTTTAGCTAGATGATAGTTTGGTCTTTTTCTTCAGATAACTTGATAGTATCGTGTAACAATAGCTTAGTAGAGGAAAGCTCACCAGACTCAATAGAAGAATCATTATTTCTAACATCAGCTAGTTGGTCGGTAAGTCTTCCTATCTCACCTTTGTACTCTTTAAGTACCTTTTTAGAGGTTTCATATTTACTACGCAATTTCCTGTAGTCATTTAACAGGTCACTGAAAACCTCTTTTAGTTACTCAAAGGTGAAATCATCATAAGTATCAAACATAGGATTAGTGGTTACCTGATCGCAAGCCATCAAGCATACATTTGTAGCGTCATTCGATTGTTCGTCTTCTAAATCGCTGGCTTCGCTCTCATTCCATATGCTTGTATTGGCGTACTTCCTTGATGTAGATCTCTTAAGGTAGCCGTTGTCATATTTGCTGCTTTTTCTTGTTGATGATGATGTTGTTGGATAATCTTTCTTTATATGTCATTTCTTCTTACATCCGTAGCAAATAGGACCTTTCTCGTTGTTGTTGCTGTTGCTGTCTTCTGTTCTTCTGTTGAATCTCATAAACTTCTTGAATTTTCTTACCAGAAGAGCTTGATCTTCAGAGTCAGAGTCGCTGTCGTCAGAATCATCTTCGACAGTTCTTCTATGTTGAGCCTTCAAAGCGATCGACTTCTCTGACTTCTTCTTTGGTGTAGCATCTTCAAAGTCTTGAAGTTCCAACTCGTGAGTGAGTAGCTTACCCATGAGTGTTGCCAGAGACATTGTTGAGAGGTCGTTTCCTTCAATGATTGCTGTAGCCTTTGAAATCCAGTTCTGTGTGAGAGCTCATAGAAGTTTGCGAATCTTCTCATGGTTACTGTATTCCTTGCCTAATAAAGATAAAGGTTTTACAATATCCAAGAATCTCGTAAATATCTGAGTGACGGATTCATTTGACTTCATCTTGAATGCCTTGTACTCTTGAATAAGTCTGCTGATCTTTGACTCCTTGACTTGTGTTGTTCCTTCGTGGGTTACTTTGAGAAGTTTTCACACTTTATTTGATGTTGTGTAAGTCGACACCCTGTTAAATTCAGTTCTGTCTAAAGCACAAAATAAAGCGTTAATAGCACGTGCGTCAAGACTGGCCTTTTTCTTTTCATCCTCGGTATATTTATCATGGGGTCTATCAACTAAAACTCCCTCAACAGTAATACGAGGAGGCTTTTTGTATCCGTCAAAAACTATAGACCATAGGTCAAAATCAAGAGATTTTAAGAAGAAACTCATTTGTGTTTTCCAATAAGTGTAGTTTGTGCCGTTAAACAGTGGAGGTCTGTTTATGGCTTGGCCTTCACTTGTGAATTTTATAGTTGCCATGTGTAATGCTGTGATCTATATAACATTTAAATATAACTGCAGTTTTATCTTACTTTAACTGTATAACCCGTTCTGATACCAATTGTAGGAACGAAGTCGTAAAGCAGAATACTCTAGAGGGGGGTAAATAGATTAGGCAGCGAAATATTGCTAATTAAAAACTTATTAGCAGTTAGATTACAAAAATAATATTAATAATCACAAAGTAATAACTATAAAGAAGAGAGATCAGAAGGCAAATACAAACACATAGGTTTATACTGGTTTTTCTCTTGTGAGGATTAGTCCAGTCGGAAGAACTCTAGCTTCCAGTTGAATCCACTATTGGAAAATCCTGCAAGTTTTCATACTTGCAACTTCTACAGACGTGAGCTTTGATACAAAGAACTCGACCAACTTCAGTTTTAAAGAGTCTTTCTTCAATCAAGCCTCTGATTATAATTTCTCTGAAATCTTCTAGACCGTACCGTACCAGCAAATTGACTAGAGAATTGTAACTGGCTTGGAATTTAAAAATGAAAGCTTTTTAGAAAACTCTTTGGAAGAAACGTAAGCTTTAGAAGAGAAGAGATGAAAGTGAATGAGTGATTTAAAAAGATCAGAATTCCTCTCTATTTATAGTTTTTCCAAAGACAGAACTCTGACATAATTCGGGCAGAATTCGGACAGAACTCTATGTAACAATCCGCAACTGGAGGGAGACCAAGTTCAAAAATCCAACGTTCACATAGCGTTCACTATGGTCGAACTTTGGTCGAGTTCTGTCAGGATTTGGTCAGGGATATTTTAAGAAAATATTTTTGGGCTTTTTAAAATCCTTCAGAAGCTTTTGTAAATAAGAGATATTTTTCAAAACAAAGGTCACTTTTGAAAACGATTTTGGATAGCCTATTTGCCAGTACGACTTGGTGTACAATGTATTCCTAGAATCAATAAAAATAAAAATTACATTGTATAAAGAAATACAGTCTCGTGTGGCAAACATAGCTTCGGTCTTGAACTGAGTAGATATCCAATTTTGATCAGTGTCCACGTATCCAAAATATCTTGAGTAAATATCTGAGTTGTTCCGTATATCGAGACAGAGTTTGATCAATTATTAAAATCAGATTTGACCATGACCAATGGGCCAACACTTTGTTATGTATACTAACAGTTGATGACATATAGGGTTGATCCCTAAGTTTTCTCATACTGTCCAAGTACCCTTCTCATGGTATCAGTAATATACCCTCTAAACTCTAAAACCCCTAACCAATCTAACCTGTACATCTAAGCCACATGCCTATCTACCACCCAAGTCTAAATCTGACACACACACGGTCGTGTCTGTTACCCTATCTAACCTGCACCCATGTTTGGGTGTATGGTTATCTTATCCATTGTACACCATGGTACAACAACCCCCGACACCTACAGATCTCTGATACCTCTACTGCTGCAGTTTCTTGATACCTTAATTGAAACTTATCTATGGTTACACCTAAAACTGTTGTTTGCTAATACATACTGCTGTTAACAAGCCCCTTATTGCCCTGTTTCACCTACTGCAGATATAGATTAAAGTCATAACCAACTGATTTCCCTATTACAACTATAAGTGCTATAACTCCCTATGTTGGCACTAGTTATAGACCCTCTCTCGTCGTGTTCATTGATACCGATACTCGAATACTCATCCCTATTAACACAGGTTGTCCCCATATCTATCTCTTAGTCCTCCAACTCCTTATCTAGGTTCTTTTAGGAATTCTAACGAATACCATATAACGTGGATCATTACTGACTTCACAAGAGTATAGAAAGGGATTCAAGTGTTACCTGTTTGGTATCCGAGATGATCAATGTCGCAAAAAGCTAGTCCCGACTCTATGCTTTCCCCTATCAACTCTCTCTTGAACACGCAGTCCTCTCGACCTCAAGGGGGCGTAGGGGGAGATTAGGGTTTGGGGTGGAAGGAAATGAGAGAACCTGCCCTCATCTACATATATATACATCTAATTTGTATCCTGTAAAGATAAGGAGAAGGAGATCGAGTCGATTTCAACTCCTATATGTTGCTTGGCCGCTGGAATATTTGAATTTGGCGGTTTTGCAAATACCCCCTTTTCTTAATCAATTTTGCATAATAACCCTTCTATTGGTCTAATTATAGTGTTCAGTGTTGTAATTCCTTTATGAGTTTTTATATAAAAATATAATGACAATAATAACGATAGTAATAATAATAATGGTAATAATAATAATTTTTGGTTCAAGGGCTCACATATACTGTGGATGTTCTAAAATGCTTCTGGAGATAGATTGCGCTTATGGCTGCATTTATTTTGATAAAGTACCTTTCATCATATCTGACAGTATTCCTCATGAACTTCTGGTTGTAGAACTTACTCGAATGACATTTGGAAATAGGAATTTCTGGTGTACGTGACGCTTCAGGATGTCAAGATTTAGAAGCCAGAGACGAGGACCAAGAAGACCATATTTCTGGAATATGCTGTTGAAAGCAACGTCAGAGATCTCTTAATATTGATTCAATCATATCTTTCGGTCCCGCGACATGGAATTCTTTAAAGATAACTTTGCTAAGGACAAGAAAATTATTCTCATGGATGTTTCGGAGAATATTGTTGGTACCGAATAAGTTAGTACTTCCAAAGAAGGAGTTGCCCAGGAAATGGTTGTCGTTTATTAGACAATGGATGAACCAGTATTCGCAGAGCATTTAGAAAAGTGAGTGACGAGGTCGAATGGTTTAGGAGATGACTTTGTTACCTATTGTCATGTTCCTTCACGGATTTCGTATTTCTAGATTTTTTGTATTTAAATTTTTCTCATAAACCAAACTTTATACCATGATTGGTAACAAATTTTGAATATTGTATTTTATTTCCACATGTGAGACTACCCTAGACTAGTAGAAGACCCATTGGCATTGGCATAGACCCGTGCTAGGAACCGTGTGTAGAATTGATTCCTAATCCAGTTCACCATTGCATCCTTGGTTTTATTTGAGTGGCTAAGATTGTCATGAGAGCCTTGGATTGATGACTTGGCTCATCCAAGAGCCAAGATTTATTTCCCATCATATATTAGCCCTCTTCTCTCTCTCTCCTTATTCATTTTACTTCTTCACTTTTCTCTCTTCATTTCTTTCCCTCAACCCAACTTTGGTAAGTAAATCTTGCCCAAATAGAGAAACCACAATTTATTGCTTATTTTTTTCTTTGATTTTTCTTCATATATTTAGTCTATAATGTGTACATTTATATTCTATACATCTTTAGTACTTGACATTTTTGGTTTTAATGGATGGTTTGGAGTAGATCTAAGTTTTAAAAATAGGATTTTATGGAAATTCGTAGGAATAATCTCTTTAAACTTAGTAAACTAATTCTTCCATGTTGTAGAGAATTCAATTTCATACAATTTTGACTTTTGAAACGTCGAATTTCGATTTAAATAAAGATTTTATTGTCAAAACAAGTTTTAGAACTTTTCTATGTCCTGGTTGTTGTCTTAAAGAAGAAGAAAAGTATTATGTGCATAAATCTACATATAAGTCCCTGTTTGTGCACAAAATTTGCGTAGAAGCTCTTTTGCGTAAAATTGCGCCGAGATCCCTGCTCGTGCAAATCATTTATCCGGAAGCTCTTTTGTGCGCAGAAACTGTGCATAGATCCTTGTTTGTGCGCAGAGTTTGCATAGAGCGCAAAATTTGTGAGAAGTTTTTTGTGTGTGCAGAAACTGCACATAAGCCACTGTTTGTGCGCAAAATTTGCGCAAAAGCTATATTATGCGCAAAGATGTTGTTTTTGGATGTTTCGCATACAAAAATGTTGTTCTGCACCAGAAATGCTATTTTAGATCCTTTTTGCTGTTTGGACTAATTTTTTTCTTATTTTTTTATTATCATTTTGCTATTTTCTTTGACTATTTTTGATTCTTTATCATAATGTAATAATTTTGTATAGCTTAGAGTGTTGTATTCTTCACATATATGCTTAACACTGGTTTATATTCTTTATAATGCCGTGGAATTAATTGTTGTGTGCTTTAATCTACTATATTTTGGCATCAGACATTCAATTGTGAGCATTTTCCAATGTATCTCATGTTGTGAAATACGATAAGATTCGCTAGTGATAACTCGTGAATAGCTCGTACTCATGACTCGTCTTTCTAAGTCGATTCTCTAGTGTCCACGACTTGAGAATCGAGAAGAAAATTTGTAGGATAATTGACTAGTAAATCTCACATTGTACATTAGAAGGGGAGTGTAAACCTCCTAAATTTTACAACGATTTTTTTTGAATAAATTTGGCATTGATTTTTGTTTTTGTTTTTCGAACTTGTACATCGCGTACGAATTTGCATTTTTCGTATTTGCTCGTCGAGTGCGAATATGTGCGAGGTACATATTTTAAAAAAAATGTTTTATAGATTTTATTTATATAGGAGAAGTATGTTTTTTTAACATGCGATAAATATTTTTAATTGCTTAAAATTATAAAAGGACATCGTGTCGATTTTCAAAAAACTTTATTTGTTATTATTATAGAAAGGCTATTTTAGTTATTGGTAATTTAGAAAGTAAGTTATATATATTTATTCTAGATTTATGAGAGGTACATGAATTTAATTCATGTAAATATATATTAATTTTCGAAATAAATTATTATTATAATTTATTATTTTTAAAAATAATATTTGAAATTTTGCTTGAGTTAATATTTGATTAAATATGATAATTTAAATTAAAAAAGATTTTATTTTAAATAGACTCTAATTTAAATGGAGGTTTTATCAAATTTTGACTTGGATCTGATTGAATCGGTTTGAATTAAATGATAGTATTATCTAAGCGGGGTTTAAATTATCCTATTCCTTATCCTAATAGGATTTCCTCAACCTTATATAAAGGGGAGCTCAGTCATTATTCTCCACAAAAATTCCATAATCAATTCCTCCATCAAAATATTGTGTATCGTGTCGGTGACCACAGAATCTTATTCCAGTTCTTTTTATAGTTATCCATGTCGTGTCCGATAATCCCGGACACGACGACCTCCAACAAGTCAACCCCTGTTAAACCCCCGCTCTCTCCGACACCATCGCCAACATGCAACCACCATCATCCGCCTACGCCAACTCTCCGACAACCGTTCACCACCACACCCGTCAATCTACACCATCAGCCTCATCGTCACCTCCCCATCCGTCACCAGTACCAAGCAAACCTGCCCATTACCGCCATCACAAAATCTGCCAATACCCCCACCGCATCTACAGCAACATCACCACCATTTCCAACATCAACAAACATCCAGCCATCTCCTCCTTACTACAACCACCGTGTCCGACCACCATCATCATCAATCGCCTCCACCACTGTGTACGACCACTCGCCATGTCCTCCAAATAACCAACCAAGTAAACCCACACACTTTACCTCCACCAGATTCGGTTAGAATCGGTCACCTAGGCGAGCTCCCCAGCCACCGCGCCTCGACCGCTGCAACCGCGAGCCGGGGCAGTCGGAGTCGTCCTGCTCCGTCTTCTACACCCAGCATCTCGACCAGAGCACCATCACCACTTCGACGCCTGGCCGCTCGAGCTTCCGAGGTGCACCTCTGTTAGATCGTCGGTGCCACCTTTCCGTATATTGTGCGCCTTCGCCGGAGCCGCGCCCGCCCCTGGCTCTGCCTCAGCCGTGCCACAGCGCGGATCTCCGCGAGGCGAACCCCCGTCCTCCCCCGTGGCGTGCCTATCGTTGCCTTCATGGTAAGTCTGCCTCCCTCTTCCCCCTTCCTCTCGCCTCTATCTTCTCTCACCTATTTTCTAATTCGAGAAGATGGCTGTTGTTAACATCTGACTTATAGCTGTTATATTTGTTATTTTTTATATTTTTATTATTCTTTCTTTGAAGAATAGTTTTGAGCTTTAGGAGTTTAGTATTAAAGGATACTGGTCTGGGATAGTTGGGCTTGAAACCAAATTTTTGGAGAATTCATTATCTAAAAAATAAAATTTTGGCCTTGTTATATTTAAGGCTAACAGATTTGGGTTTATTATTTTTATTATCATTTTTGTATGCTTGGCTTTCTAGTTGTTTCTTTTAGTAGAGCTTTATTGGGCTGACCCATAGTTATGGGCTTCTTGGATATTTTTTTTGTTATGATTATTATCTTTATTATTAAAATTAATTTTTTGATTACTATTATGTTATGGAAAAACAACAGTATAAATTATCTGGGTTAAGATTTTATTAGGCCTAAATTTGTTTGTTAAGTCTTAAGAATGTATTTTGGGCTCACAAAACTTGTTATGGGCTATAATATATATATATATATATATATATATATATATATATATATATATATATATATATATATATATATATATATATATATATATATATATATGCAGCTTTTGTAAAATATTTTTATTTTTAGTCCTACACTACTAAATATTAGTAAATAGGTTTTCTAAAATATATATTGACTTGTATTTTGGGCTGTAAAAATAAAAGTTTTGGGTTGGGCGTCTTATATTAAGGTTAAATGATATTTTGGCTTTTATACCTTTAGTACACTTATATAAGGTTTATAATTAAGTTCTAAATGGTTATGAATATATTTCGATATATATATATATTTATATATATATATATATATATATATATATATATATATATATATATATATATATATATATATATATATTATCCTTCTTCCAAAAAAAAAAATATATATATATATATATATATATATATTATCCTTCTTCCAAATTAAATCCCCTCCTAGTTTAGATTGTCCTTTATCATGACTGATTTGCTTCCCTATTTCTCGCAAATGTGTACCCTCACATTAACCATGGCCGCGGACAAACCAGGACATCTCAGATCATCGCACACCATCAGGCAAGATACCTTGCCATTTATACTGTTTATATTCAATATGTATTTCTTTAGTTATTGCATATCACTGCCAGTTCTTCTAGCTGTACCATTATTATAGTTCCTGATTTACTACCTGCTCAATGATATTAGCTTACTTCATTATTATCCTTTGATTGCATATGGACCTAGAGTTAAAGGACAACCATCTGTAGTATATTGCATAAACCTTGACACAGTTGTACCACAAGATATGTGTGAGATGAGCAGCATGTAGAAGTACTTGCGTGTTGGCTGATTACCTGTGCGCATGCGTTAGGGCTAACTGCTAATAGAGGGATGTTAGGGGACTTAGCAGTTAGTAGAGGTATATGATCGTGGATACGACTTAAATATGAGCATTGGGTGTGGAGAACAATACCTAACGTATGAGCTTCTTCGTACTTCCCTGATTACCTGTGCGCTCCTCCGGAGACGCAGGCTCCAGGTGCCCTCTGACGTTTCCCAGAGCGTTATGGACGTACCCTCTTACACATGATGCCCTCTGACGATCTTCGGACGTTACGGACGTAGGCCCCTGGTACCCTATATAGGGACTATGCCAATCCCATTGACAGCCAGGGCTCATGCGTCAAAAGGATTGTTTCTCAATTGGATGTTCACTTTAGTATGATTAGGTTACCTTATTGTTGTCTTGGCACTAAGTTTTATTTGTGGCATATTTTATATTCAGTATTTATGGCATGTTCTTCCTGTATCTTGTTACGTTCCTCTGAGGACCTGGTGAACTCTTCAGATGTGCTTTTATGATTTTCGTAGGTGCTCTAGCCAAGGTCACATTTTACTCTTTTCCTTCGAGATGATTGCACTTGGATCGTCTTCGCATCGCTCGACAAATTCTTTATTATGTATTTCTCTCTTTCAATAGTTGGTAGTGGATTTGTCTCCGCCCAACGTCTTGTACAAAATAACAATTTAAAGATGATTTTCTATCATTATTCCTTTATATTTGTGGATAAGATTTAGAGTGTCATGGTTTACTGCATTTTACAGCTTATGTATGCATACGAGGAATCCATATACTTCGTATGTATGTAGCTGGCATGTCTACGTACTTAGTCCTAAGTATTTTGGGACTGGGGCGTTACAGAAAGAATAGTCATACTACCAACAACTCCGATCGCTCAGGGATCAAGAGGCATGAACAACCCCGAATGGCGTAGGCCCATGACCTACCAAGCTTATGTGTTGTGACACTTCCAGTTTTTTTTTCATATTATGTCTTTTCAATTATTGCTTATGTTATGTTTCTTTAATTATCCCTCTTCAGTTGTTGCTTATGTTATGTTATTTCTTACAAGCTCTTACTAGGTTCCTTGGTGATCCGAGTACCTACAGTACGGGTGGTAGTGAATTCCTCAACTTGTATTTTAGTAATTAAGTCTTGTGATAACCCTAGCTAGTTAATTTGTAGCAAGCTATAGGAAATGTTTGGACATGCTCTTTTGGTTGTTTAGTATATGTTATACTCGCACTTTAGCGCATATTTGTCGGTGGGGGCCAATGGCTAAGTTTTCTCGGAAAAAGATTTACAACGTTGGTCCTTGTTTGGTTTAAATGATGTTGCTCCGATTTCAGATAGTTCCTAAGGTCCTTTGTCGCTCGCTGACTTATCTTTCTCTATAGCAATCTTGTTCAACATTTACTTCAGTCTTCCTTATTCTCGTGACGGTGCATTAGTACCACACTAGTCTCGCTATTATTTTTAGTTGTTGTTCCTATTGTTGTGTGGATGAAGTTTGTTGACATGGACATGTGGACGATCATAGGGTCGATTCCTACCTTTTGTCCTTATTTGGTGTAAGGATAGGAAATAAGCCTATCATCTATTCATGGGTCTTTATCTTATGTTTTGTCATTTATCTTGGACTTTCTTTGTGGTACTTGTTGCTTGGGGTTCTGACCCCACTTGTTTTGTATGACCATGTTTCATAGTTGAGCCTAAGGATCCACCGTCACCTTTTTCGGTTGGCTCGCACTTAGAGGATTGCGGCTCGGATTAGCGAGTGGGTTACCTCTATCTCCCACTCTATGTTGTAGTTTTATTTTTTGGTATTTAACCAAAGACATGTTTAGTCGTTGTTTCTGGGTTTTGTTCCCTCAGTCTCTGGACGGTGTAGATGTTTATTCTGGACCACGGTTAGTTGTACATTTTTGTACTTTTTGTATATTCAGTTGATGTATCTTTTCATTATGTCGGTTCTTACAATTATGTATATTTTTGTTTTTAGGTTGCCTTATCCATAACATATATGATTTACTCTTTTCTGTTTCTTGTGTTGATGGTATTGAGATAGGATTTGTTTGACCTTAGGAATCATCAGTGGCATGCTAGAGCCTCCTACTTATCTTCTAGACAGTCGTGATCGCCGTACGGCATTTTTATATCTTGTACGGGGTAGCTGGCCATGTTTGTCCTCATATTTCTCTAATATTTTAGGAGCGAGGCGTGAAACCTATCACGTAGAGGCCGATGAGGTGATAAAGACTAGAGAAACGATCTTCTGGAAAGAGGCAGTCAATAATGAGATTGACTCCATGACATCCAATAACTCTTGGGTGTTAGTTAATGTCACGACCCGCATCCGCTTTTCGGGATGCGAGCACGTGCGCAAGCCAGTTACGTATCAAGCGGACTCCAGCAAAACTCGAATACGTATAAGTTGTCCAGACTATGGTAATATGCCTAATCATGGCAAGAGAAAACTATATCTCAATCCATAAGAAGAATATAAAACAAGAATGTAAAGTACGTGTAGGCAACTCTAGAGGGGGGGTGAATAGATTACTTGAGAAAATAATGATCAATTAAAAAATCAACTTTATTCAGTCCCAACTAGTAAATAATTAATCAGAGTATAATGCAGAAATAAAGTGAAGATCAGAAAGCATACGCAGACACAACAATTTTTTTAACCTGGTTTCCCTCGTGGAGGACTAGTCCAGGCCTGAGAACTCTAGCTCAGGATTGAAATCCACTATTTGTGAAATAGCTTTACAACCACGTGCCTTTACACAGAAGAGCACGCCAACTTCTTAAAAAGATCACTGAGGCGAAACTTGGAATTGTCCAAGTGACTTCTTCAAGACTCTTGCACAACACTTCTAATTGACTCGCACCGAGCACCTTGTAGGCTTGGAAAGTTTTGTGGCTAGTAGATAAGAAGAGTATGGCTCTTTGGGATGTATAGGCTATAAGTGAGAAGAGATGAGAAGATTGGATGAATTGAAATGGGTGAAAAGGGTGCCTATATATACTAGTACTGGGAGGCAGAGTTCGGTCAGAACTCTATCCCAAAATTAAAAAAATTTGGCCGTTGGACAACTTGCAATGAGCAATCCCTAAAAATTAGCTCCTGGAATTTAGGAGACAGAGTTCGGCCCGAACTCTGCCTCCTAGGAGACAGAATGCTCAATGGGCTAAATGGGCTTTGGCAGTTTGGCCTTTTGTTTTTGGGGCTTCTAGTCTATGGCTGAGGTACTCAGTGCGACTCAATGTACAAAAGCCTAGACTCAAATAAAATAGAAAAAATACAGACTTTCGAAGACAAGTTTCAGCAGTATTCGTCGAGCAATCGTCGATGACTTGATATGTGTTAGTCGTCTGATTTGTAGTTTTGATGACGATATATGTGTTAAGTTGGATCATGCCACATATCGATTTGTTAATTATCAAGATTAGGTTGATTGTGATCCAGTTTGGGTCAACAATCTCCCCTATTTTGATAATTGACAAAATTTATGATATTTTCGTGTCGCAACATTCATACCTGGACACATATATTGCTCCTCCGTAGATGGACAATTCGGCTTCCCGCAAATAGAGAAGTCCTGATACAAGTACTAGTCCAAACAATATAGAACAAGTGTAGCACAATATAGCATAAGTATTTATCCAAAAAAATGGTTAAATAATATAGCACAAGTGTAGCACAATATAGCACAAGTATTTATCCAAAAAAATGGTTAAGCAAATATCACATATTTCTCACCCTTTGACATTTAACAAAATGAAATAGAAGCTCCCCCATCATAACCATGAGGTAAATATGCAATCACATAACCAAGCTCAAGTCCAACGTGAGAGAAAACTAGCAAATAATCCAAATAAAAGCCATAACGTCATAAAGTAGTACAAAACAAAAGAGTTTTCAACTACATAACCACTGAATGAAAATGACTAAGTGCATAAACAAAAGAAATCCTAAGCATCAGCAGCATCATAAAATGGACCACGGCCATCACGGAGCACGGGAAGGTCCAGCAGAGTCGGATGGGTCGCTGGTAGAGCGACAAGGATTAACAAACGCCGTATCTGGATCCGAATACCTCCTGACCCAGGTGTCGTCGATACGGTAACCTATGCGAGAAAGGTCTTGTACCATGGGGTAAGACACCGTAGGATGAGTAGCCAGGGAGTACTGGATATCATGCAGGGTGTTGCTGATAGCCATCATCTGTAAGGTGGTGCGGTAGTCCATCTTAGTTCAGCGATCGTCCTCCAAGCGGAAACGATCATGCAGCATAGTATGAATAGACTCAAGAGTAGCAGGTGGCTCGGGCACAGGTTGCCCAAGAGTAGGAGGATCAACCTGAGCATCAGACTCGGAATGCTCTGACTCAGCAGGAGACTCAACAGCTGCTAGAAGCCGCCGTGTCTTAGATAGATAGATAGGGGTAGGAAGGAACTGGCACTCATCAAGAGAAAGATGGAACGCACGAAAAATCATCGACAAATAGAGGACGTAGACCAAATATCGAGGTCTCTTCCGTGTATTAATCATCCAGTCCATCATAGTACGCAAAAAATTAAAAAGGACATGGAAGTGGAGATGATAAAGTGTAGAGATATCAAAATAAGGTACTTCATCGGTTGATTCCGCTTTGGACAAGATCGTGGAGAAAATGATACGATGAAGTTCATCCTTGAAACTTTCAAGGGACGATCCATCGGGAAATTGAAACTTGCGGGCATCGACAAGTTTCTCCCAAGAATTGGGTTCCGGGATCTCGAGATATTTCGCAAGCTCAAAATTATCAAAAGTAATGTCGATACCGGTGACATGAGAATAGATTCGTGTGTCGTCAAAGGTTAGATTACTATAAAACATTTGGATAACATTCAAATAGATAATAGATGATGTAGAAACTAACTCATCTAAACAAAGATCATGAAACAATGAATCATAATAAAAAAATATAGTAAAATTGATCGGATGACCTGCATACACACTCTGTGAACGAAAATCGGCAAACCATTCATTGGAAGCCTCCAATGACACAAAATATTTGTTCATTGAATGTGTTGGGGTCATGAGGTTATGGTGGATTAAAAGTGGATGGATTGGAGGAACAAGAGGAGGAGAAAGATTGGAAGATGATGCACCTTCACTCCTTCTTCTCTTACCTCTTCCAAAGAGTCTTGGAGCCGTGGAGAATTTGAAATAATTGAAAAAGAAAATAGCGAGGAATATGAAATTATACCTCACAAAGATGAGAAAAGATGGAAGAGATCCTCCCAATAGCTTGAGATCTTGAGTTTGGGAAGAAAAAGAGGCATAAAAGTGGAGTTTCTAGGGTTAGGGTTTGAGAAATTTGAGTTTGGAGGAAGGTGGAAGAAGAATAAAATGAAGAGAGATGGTTATTTCTCGGGTTTAAGGTGTTTAGGAGCAGCCAAGCGGGTTAAATCTGGACCGTCGGATCAAATCAATGTATGGTTGAGAAACATTGAAGGTTCTGTGACCAAGGACACAGAGTTCGGCCCAAACTCTGTGTGGGGTAGAGTTCGGCCTGAACTCTGCCTCCATGGGCATAGAACACAGAAAGTTTAAAAGATGGAAAATTTTTGATGAAAAATAATATAATTTCGAAAGTTTGAATTAACTTAGTCATAAATGAAATTAAACCATATAATAAATAAGGATATATGACAATGATCATTACGATGAAACTGCCATGGGTTAGATGTAGGGGTCGGATCCCAGCTAGTGGTAGTCCGAAGACTAGTGCACCATGTCGCTTAGGCTTTTACGCCTTATTGTCAGAAGGACCCTTTCGGCTTGTACCCATAGCAAAGTCACCATAAAGATATATGTCATAATCGTTACTTACGCAGGCCAATTTATTTAATGACCGTTTCATCCAAAATTTCTAATTCATGACAAAGAAAGTTGAAGCGCGCTTCGGCCAGTGGTTTGGTAAAGAAGTCTGCTAGCTGATGTTCAATATCTATGAATCCTAAATTAATCGTGCCTTATTGTTGATGATCACGCAAAAAGTGATGTCTAATCTCTATGTGTTTAGTGTGTGAGTGAAAAACATGGTTCTTGGTCAGATTAATGGTACTAGTGTTATCACAGAAAATAGGTATGTGATTGAAACATAAGTTGTAGTCTTCAAAGGTTTGCCGCATCCACAAAATCTGTGCACAACAACGACCAGCTGTGATGTATTCAGCTTCTGTTGTGGATAGTGCGACAGAGTTCTGCTTATTGCTAAACCATGAGACTAGCACCTTTTCTAGCAAATGACACGTGCCGCTGGTACTCTTACGGTCGACTTTGTATTCCGCAAAATTAGCATCGGAATATCCGATTAAATCAAAGGAAGTGGTTTGGGGATACCACAAGCCTACCGTAATAGTTCCTTTAAGGTATCTAAAGATACGCTTAACTGTGGTCATGTGTGATTCCTTAGTATTGGCTTGGTATTTAGCATATAAGCAAACACTAAACATAATGTCGGGGCGACTAGCAGTTAAATATAATAAACTACCAATCATACCTCGATACTTACGTTGATCGACCGGTTTGTCGCTTTCATCAGGTTCCAGCTTTGTGGTAGTGGCCATAGGGATGCTGATTGGTTTGATGCTGTCAAGCTCAAACTTCTTCAACATGTCCTTGACATATTTCGATTGACTGATGAAGACGTCTTGCGGGAGTTGTTTGATTTGCAATCCAAGGAAGTAATTGAGCTCCCCCATCATGCTCATCTCGAACTCATTATGCATACATTTGGCAAATTCCTTACATAGACCCTCATTAGTAGATCCAAAAATAATGTCATCAACATATATTTGAATTAAAAGAATTGTGTCGTCAAGAGATTTTATAAGTCTATGGCACCATCATCACCATTTGAATCAAAAAAAATTTCAAAATCAGAATTTTTGAATTCGCCACCATGATCACTTCGGATACGAGTAATCATCTAGCCTTTTTCGGTTTGGACCTTTTTAGCAAATACTTTGAAAATAGAAATTATATCACTTTTGTTTGTAAGAAAGAAAATCCAATCTTGAAAAATCATCTACAATAACAAAAGTATAGAGTTTTTCGCCCAGACTGGCTACTCTACTAGGACCAAATAAGTCCATATGAAGTAATTGCAAAAGTCGGATAGTACTTACAGTGTTTATGGATTTAAAAGAACATTTGTAGCCTTATTCTTTTCACATTCGGCACATACCGTATCTTTCTTACATGTGATATCCGGCAGTCCTCTGACTAGCTTCTTGGTGGATAATCTGGATATAGTATCCATGTTGGCATGACCAAAACGCTGATGTCATAGGAGCTTTTCATCGTTGTGAGCGTAAATGCATCTTCCTGCACTGTTAGTATCACTAGATAGATAGAAAATATAAATGGTATCTTTCCTTATCCCTTCAAAAGCGATGTCTCCAGTTGATCGATCATAGATAAAGCATTTAGTTTTCCCGAAGTTAATATCATAACCGTGATCAGCAAGATGACTAATGCTGAGCAAGTTATGCTTTAACTCGTTCACTAAACAGACATCGTTAATGACAGGAGAGGGAGGATAACCAATTGTACCGTTACCTATGATGTATCCTTTAATTTTATTGCCGAAGGAAATATATCCTGCCATTTTCATCGATAGTATTGCGAATAGATTTGCATTTCCAGTTATATGGCATGAGCACGCACTATCCAGAATCCACTTGCTTCTGGTTGACGAGGGAAGGTCCACCTACATCACGAGTAGATGTGACCTTTGGTACCCATATTCTTTTGGGTCCTGAGAGGTTAGACTTTGGTACCCATGCATATATATTTCTATCAACTAATCTCCTAATCCTACATTGTGGAGAAATGTGTCCATGTAGGTTACAATATGTACAACTAACATACATGTTTATACTAGGAGCATATTGATAGTGATGTCTATAAGGAGGGTGATGATAGCTACGTGCAGCAGTAGTGTGAGTATGGTGACTGTGTGCATTAGCAGGGTAACTATAATGATCATAGTGACCGTGTGCAGTAGCAGTGTAATAATAATGATTATAATGACTGTGTGCAGTAGCATGATGATGATTATGATTACGTGTATGTGTCTCACTTGCTGTATATGAATAGGTGTACATGAAAGCATAATTTTGTGTTGTACATGGATGAGTGTTCTTGTGGTAACGTGCCTTTTTGTGTTGAGTTGGCATGTGTCTATACGTGTTGTGACTATGAGACTGAACTTGCGGTTGAATAACCTGCTTGCACAGTTTAATGTCAAATTTCTTAGAGACAGCATTCAACTCATCACATTTAGCAGTAAGACCGTGTATTCTATCTGTAGCAATTTTGAACTTGTTTTTCTCTTCAGCAAGTTCTTTGTTTAAAGCCGTGATTTCAAGTGTTTGTTTCTCAATGATTGATTCGACATCGTGTAAGCTTAATTTAAGCTTGGATACCTCTTCAGTGTTTTTCGTGGGTGTAGTGTTTCTAACATCTTCTAGTAAACATGAAAGTCTATGGATCTCGGTTTCGTAGTCATTGATCTTATCCTTTGCATGTTTATATTATTGACTATCTCTTTGTGATCATCAAGTAGATCACCAAAAGCATCACAAAGTTCATCAAAAGAGAAATCATCAAAAGAGTCTTTTACCTTTTCTGAAGTCACCATTAGATAGACATTAGCCGTGTTTTGTGGAGAGTCTTCTTCCTCGTCTGAATCACTAGCCTCGCTTTCATGCCAGATGCTAGTGTTGGCATACTTCCTTGTAGTTGGCTTCTTGTAAGGCTTCTCATATCTGCTTTCCTTCTTTGCTAAGGGACAATCTTTCTTGACATGTCCCATCTTTTTGCATCCGAAGCAGATGGGTTCTTCCTCATCGTCTTTTTGTTCTTTCTTCTTTTTGTTGAAGTATAGAAACTTTTTGAAGTTTTGAACTAAGAGAGCTTGATCGTCACCTTCAGAGTCTTCATCATCGGTGTCTTCTGAGCTGGTTCTTCGGCGATGAGCTCTCAATGTAATCTCCTTCCCTTTTGGATCTATTTCTTTGAAGTCTTTTAGATCGAGCTCATGCGTCATCAACTTGTCCATCAACGTTTCTAGTGACATTGCCGTGAGATCATTGCCTTCGATGATTGTCGTGACTTTGGGGTTCCAAACATTTGGCAAACCTCGTAGAACTTTGCATATCTTCTCATGGTTGGAATAATCTTTTCTAAGAGGAGATAGCGGGATGATGATGTCGAGAAATCTGGTGAATATTTGAGTGATCGTCTCATTTGGCTTCATCTTGAAAGCCTCGTACTCCTGTGTCAGACGGCTGACTTTTGATTCTTTGACTTGCGGGGTCCCTTCATGAGTCACCTCCAAAAGCTTCCATACTTTATGCGAGTTGGTGCATGTGGAGACCCTGTTTAATTCAGTCCTGTCTATGGCACAGAAAATAGCATTAATAGCCCTAGCGTCTAGACTTGCCTGTTTCTTCTCCTGATCAGTATACTTGTCGTGGGGTTTCTCAACGAGACTTCCCTCGACAGTTATTCTGGGAGGTTTCTTATAGCCATCAGTGACTACAGTCTACAGGTCAAAGTCTAAAGACTTAAGATAAAAACTCATTCTAGTCTTCCAATAAGTGTAGTTGGTCCCATCAAATAGGGGTGGCCTATTTATGGATTGACCCTCACCATAGTTGGTAGAGATGGGTTGTGTGGTTGCCATGGATCAACTCTAGGATGTAAATCCTGTATCAAAAGAACAGGATTCTGATACTAATTGAAGTACGTGTAGGCAACTCTAGAAGGGGGGTGAATAGAGTACTTGTGAAAATAATGATCAATTAAAAAATCAACTCTATTCAATCCCAACTAGTAAATAATTAATCAGAGTATAAAACGGAAATAAAGTGAAGATCAGAAAGCATACGCAGACACAACAATTTTTTTTAACCTGGTTTCGCTCGTAGAGGACTAGTCCAGGCCTGAGAACTCTAGCTCAGGATTAAAATCTACTATTTGTGAAATAGCTTTACAACCATGTGCCTTTACATAGAAGAGCACGCCAACTTCTTGAAAAGATTGCTGAGGCAAAACTTGGAATTGTCCAAGTGACTTCTTCAAGACACTTGCACAAAACTTCTAATTGACTCGCACCGAGCACCTTGTAGGATTGGAAAGTTTTATGGCTAGTAGATGAGAAGAGTATGGCTCTTTGGGATGTATAGGCTATAAGAGAGAAGAGATGAGAAGATTGGATGAATTGAAATAGGTGAAAAGGGTGCCTATATATACTAGTCCTGGGAGGTAGAGTTCGTCCAGAACTCTGTCCCAAAATTCAAAAAATTTGGCCGTTGGACAACTTTCAATGAGCAATCCCTAAAAATTTGCTCCTGGAATTTAGGAGACGGAGTTCGGCCCAAACTCTGTGTGGGGGCAGAGTTTGGCCCGAACTCTGCCTCCTAGGAGACAGAATGCTCAATGGGCTAAATGTGCTTTGGTAGTTTGGCTTTTTGTTTGTGGGGCTTCTAGTCTATGGCTGAGGTACTCAATGCGACTCAATGTACAAAAGCCTAGACTCAAATAAAATATAAAAATACAAACTTCCGAAGACAAGTTCCAGCATTATTCGTCGAGCAATCGTTGATGATTTGATATGTGTTAGTCGTCTGATTTGTAGTTTTGATGACGATATATGCATTAAGTTGGATCATGCCAAATATTAATTTGTTAATTATCAAGATCAGGTTGACTGTGATCCAGTTTGGGTCAACAGAATGAATATTATGGTTCATGGTCTGCAGTCCACTAGCATATATATTCGGTTAGACTCCAAAGAAATAACATGAGTCTATAAAACTAGGCTAACAAGCAGAATATATTATGATAAGGTATATAAAGCACGAGAGGATAACAAAGTAATATCACTAGCAAATACCTGAATCTTGCAGATGTAATCAACTATCATCTTGATCAGCTAACTAACTCTGCGCAATCAACTACCTGAAGAGATCATCAGGTCCTCAGGGGACTAGCAAGATACATAAAACATGTCTATCGAACAGTTTATCTTGCATAAGAAAACCAGGATAGAGACATAGAATGACAAGTAACTATGAACACGAATATGTGAACAACTACGCATAAATGAACTGCTGGAAAGAAAACATGAACACATGACAAAAAATCAAAATAGATACTCAAACCCTCGCCCCAGGTATGGACTCGCAAGTTTGAACAGATAACTAACCCTCGCCCCTAGTATAGACTCGCAGGTTAGCTTCAAGAAACCAACCCTTGCCCCTACTGTGGACTCGCAGGTTGGAACAAATAACGAACCCTCACCCCTAGTATGGACTTGCAGGTTTGAACAGATAACTAACCCTCCCCCTAGTATGGACTCGCATGTTAGTTTCAAGAGATCAACCCTCGCCTCTAGTGTGGACTCGCAGGTTGAGAGAAGTCGAAAACAAAAGTAGCAATTCAGTTATAACGCACTCCTCTTATGACATGGTACAACTCAGTCAACATACAGGTGAGAACATATCCAATATGAACTATAATGTCAAACCATGACAGCGTATGAAAAAGGGTAAACTAGTATGCATAGTATGAAAGAAAACTCATATCAAAGATCAGTCAACTTAACTAGATAATGCATATATCAAAGAGAAAGAAGCATAAGCATGTAAATAAACTGTAGAGGAAAATAAGATATACTTGCCTGGTGGTAGCAACATGTCCCGCAAACAACTCGTCAAATCAAAGTTAGAAAATCTAAACTCCCGAAAATGCCTCTGATGCTGAAACAGATATTGCCAACATTTTTGAAATAAACAAAATAGGTAGGATAGGCTATCCATAAGTCCAATTCTGGACACAGGGGCAAAATAGTAATTTTTGGCCAAAATAATGTCTACCGTTGGACCCACATTGTACCGAAAAACGTGCCAATACCTACTGTTTTCCATAAATAAATTCACTTTATTTATTGTGTATCTGGAAAAATTACAACTGTAGGAATCCGATCTATAAGACGATCGCTTTATCCCTTGGACTATGCGAAGAAGAAAAGCTCTCAAAATTTTGACAGTAAGTTAGATAACTATGTATCTGTACCATGAATGAGAAAAAGAACTCTATTTATAGAGTCAAAAAAAATAACTGAAAAGATAACTGTCTTCACAACCTGTGCCTAGTTGAAAATCACGCAGGATCTAACATACGCAAGGTTGTGAGCAATTACTGGACGTGGCCTGTAACTGTTGGACACATGGCAATCATGCATGAGTCGTGTGCAAGTTACAGGACACGCAGACGAGAGATCAGTGGCATGGCTGCCACGTACTCCAATTTGATAAAATCTACGCAGACTTGTTGAAGACGAAATCCACGCAGACTTGGGTCAGAAAGCTTCAAAATCCACGCAAACTTGGGGCATGAAACTTCAGAATCCACGTAGGCTTGGGGCAAAAAGCTTCACAATACACGCAGACTTGGGGCAGAAAGCTTCAAAATCCACGTAGACGTGGGGCAAGAAGCTTCAGAATCTACGCAAACTTGAGACAAAAAGCTTAAAATACACGCAGACTTGAGGAAGGAACATATAAGTTCAAAATATACGCAAACTTGAGGCAGAACTGCCAGCTGTCTTGATTTGACGTGCCTCGACTGACACAAAATCTCTGACAGTGATTGCTTTTGTCAGTCGCAATAAATGACAAGAAGCTCTTTTGGTACGCCAACTTGGTGAAGGCTGAGTCTTGCTGAAGAATATTTCAAAAGTCACGCAAAAGTCGGCTGTGATCTCTCGAGTTCCGTGCATACGTGGCATACGAGAAGACATTCTTCGACTGTCGTGCTGTCAGTCATAATGACACTCTGACAAAATGATGAGCTGTCTTCCAGCGTGATTTTTTAAATATTGTCCTGATCAACTCAGCGTGACTTTCATTTTTAAGGCCTACAAAACCCCCTTCAAAGTTTTCGAAAGTTGAAAAGACTTCAAAATTTTGAAATACTTTGAAAATATCCAAATGAATTTATTAAATGTCATGATGACTCTTCATTTTTCGAGACTGATTGAATCTAATTTATGGTGGAATATGAACCGCCGGCGAGCTCTTTTATATAAACGGGAAGAAAATTCAGCTTTGATATTCATCTTACGTCAACATGACTCCGAAGGAAGAAGCTGAAGAAGAAGCAAGAAAGTTGGGTTTCTGTGCCCATGGCGATCCTACTCTTGGGGGTAAAGAACCGGAGCCTTTAGTTTTCGAGTTCAAAGATGACCCTACTTAACTAGCCAAGAACTTCCTGAGCCACTTTGGTCTGGACAGCTCGACTTCTTCCAATGGGCGCAGCCTCGCAGAGCAGCGTGAAACGCTCAATGTTCTGTTACATCGTATGGGAGTCACTAGCGTAGAGGAATTGGGTGTCAAGCTTAGTCGCTCCACAAAATAGAGCGTATCTTTTCATGCTTCTGTTTTCTATAAAAATGTTGCACTTCTTTTCCTATGTAAGGTCATCAGTGCCTCTTCATCTTTTGCTTTGAAAAATATGGTACAACTTCATGCTGAGAACTAGTTTTACTCCGAACAGCGTGCACTAATGAAGAGCAGCGGCACTCTTTGAATGTTTCAAATATTGTGCTATTTTCTAAAGTACACGTGACACTCATTCCGTAGTTATGAGCGCTTTTTACTCGGATCTTTCCAAAAATAGGCTTGTACTTCGACCCTATTTAAATGGATAGGTGAGTTTCACACATACTCATCTCTCTATTCTTCTTCTTCTGAGAATGACCTTTTTGCAAGATTCCATTCTCAACAGGAAAGCAATGCTTTCTGATGTTGCATTTTTGTGCACTATGTCATCAGACATTGGTTTGCCAATCTTTAGCGCCAAACTGTTTGATCTTGATGGTGAGTCCAACATAGTATGCGTACCACTTTTTACTGTTGAAAATAAGCTTTTGTTTCTGACTGAACAGGGTGCGCCTGTCTTTGTTTGGCCAGTGCACGCCTAATGATAATGGCATTTCTGTTGATTAATTTCTTTTTCTTTGCTGTTTTCTGCAGGAGTTCGACTGAAAATTTTCTTCAGAACTGGCATTGGTGATTTGGATGCTGTGGAGAATATTCTTCTGACACCTACATCAGGGAGCTCATACGCTTTTGACGCGTAAATCAGACAACTCAGAACTCTTCGTGGGATAGAAGGGTCTTCCTCCAATGGTAGGAAGAGCCTTTATACACGGAGAGTTGGACGGTGGAGTCAACTCTACCCTGAGAAATCGGGTAGTAGAGTTCCTTTTACGGCAGAACTAGGAATTGTATCCCAATATTGGATACATTCCTATCTCCTTTGAGAGGTCGCTCCCAATCCACCAATTGTATTGGCAGCAACACGCCTTCGGGCTGCCATACTCTGGGGTTCTCCTCTCGTCTGAGAGATAAGACCAGAGTTTGATTCCTGCTAGACAATCAGGAATTGCCACCAACAACGAATCCGTCAGAGAAGATCAAAGGAGAAGTAGATTCCCATTGGATTATTGTTGTGTACATAGAATGAAAATCCAAAATTGTAATAGATTTCTATTATGATTTGTAAGAAAGTCTAAGAAAATGTAATAGACTTTTTATGATGAAATGAGAGTGGAAATGAAAATTCTTCTATGCTCAATGATTTGTATTTGTTTGCATGAATTGTGGACATGATAGATAATGAAATCTTCTTTTCTGATTTAGAGTACATAATATTATCAGAGGTAATATGGACATGATAATATGTAGAAACTCAAAAAAAATAGATTGATTTCTATGCAGAGGTCAAAAATAGAAAATGACAAATGAGCAGGTAGATTCGGCATTTATCCAGAGGTTATGAAAATGTGATAAATAACGAATCCCCATTTTTTAATAGAAGATTATGAACGGACGAATCGTCAGATGATAATGAATGGATAAACCGTCGGATGAATGTAATAAATGAACGGATGAACCGTCAGTATTAATGAACAGACGAACCGTCGGATGAATGTAATAAATGAACGGATGAACCGTCAAGCATTAATGAATGGACGAACCGTCAGATGAATATGATGCTTCATTATTTGAAGAACTTCTACTTATAAATATAGCAGAAATCTGACAAGAACGAACACTTCTACTCTCAAACATAAAAATGTCGTCTGAAGAAGCATCCAAGAAAGCTGGAATCGCCCTGAAGGTTCAGAAGGGCACTGAAGAACGTCTTGCTGATCCAGTTCAATCGAAGAAGGCAGAAGCAGACGAAGGTTGGTCCGCACCCAAGCCACCCAGGGACATTCTGGACTTCCTGCTCGAACCAGGAAGGACTGAAGAAGAAGAAGTCATGAGGATGGCCGCTTGCAAGTTCCTCGTGGGTTCCAGCAAGGAGGTTCTCGGCTCTTTTGCTGACCGTGTTTTCGAAAAGGACGGCAGTGGCCCGCGTCCAAATGTAGAGAAGGATGATAGTGATCTTCCTTAATATCATGTACCATCATTCATGATTAAAATAAAATAAAATTTTATTTATAAACATGAACTTGTCTGATGATTACAAACATTTATACATAATACTTTTTAAGGAATTTGCCATTAATAGGCATCATAACTTTTCGACCATCCAGTTCTGAGAGTTGATAAGCTCCATTTGAGAAAACTCTGCTTACGATATAGGGACCTTCGCACTTTGCGTCGAATTTGCCTTTCCTCATATGAGTCATAGTCATAGGACGTCTGACTGTTAGAACAAGTTCTCATTTTTGATACGCTCGAACTCTGACTTTCTTATTAAGAGCTTTTGAGATTCTAGCTTGATAGAATTCGATATTCTGTTGAGCAGATAATCGCTTCTCATACAGAGCTTCTAATTCCTGAAGTCGAAGACGATCATTATTCTCGGCGGTGAGTTCATTAGCGATTGCTATCCTTAAAGAAGGAATTTGAATCTCTAATGGAAGAACAGCTTCGCATCCATACACCAGAGAGAAAGGTGTACATTTAGTAGCATTACGAACTGTAGTACGGTAAGCCCACAAACATTCACCGAGCTTCTCACTCCAATTACGTTTGTTAGTAGAGACAAACTTCTTTAAGAGTTTGATGATGGTCTTGTTGAAAGCTTCTGCTAATCCGTTAGCTGCCGGATTATATGCGGTAGAAGCCACATTATTGATCCGATGATCGTCACAGAATCGAGTAAACTTCTGACTGACGAACTGTGGTCCGTTATCATAAATAATACGTCGAGGAACACCAAATCTGTAGATGACGTGGTGTTTGATAAAGCTGATGACATTGGACGTCTTAAATTCAGATAACGGAATAGCTTCGGCCCATTTGGAGAAATAATCGGTTATTGTAAGAATAAACCGATGACCTTTTAATGAAGGCGGATTGATCGGACCGATAATATCCATGCCCCAAGCTTCGAAGGGCCATGATGCTGCTGTCGGATGTAGAAATTCAGAGGGTTGATGAATAAAATCTGTATGGATTTGACAAGCTTTACACTTCTTTGCATATTCGATGGCATCTGATACCATAGTGGGCCAATAATAACCCATACGTCGAATACGGTCCTGAAGTTTTGGTCCAGGCTGATGTGCTACACAAATTCTATCATGTGCTTCATGAATGATTTGTTGAGCCTCATCACCGGCAACACATCGAAGAAGTAGACCGTCATAAGCTCGACGATATAAGATTTTTGTAGTATGATTGTAATAGAATCTGAGTGACCGTCGTCTGATAGATGCTGCCTCACTCGGATTATCTGGAAGAATGTCATACAATACAAAATCTAAGAAAGGAAGTCTCCAATCTTTATCTGTATTTTGATTCTCGGCTGAATTACTGAAGATGAATTCCATGCTAGAATCAGATGAAGATGATATAGATTTACGACTAAATCCAAATCCTCTTGTTGCATTGACATCATGAGATGTTGATTCTTCAACGTCGACTGGAAGTCCTAGAGTCAGATTGTTTTTAAGATGAAATAATTTTTGATTGTGAACAACAATCATTTGCTGATGTCTGATTGGAATAGCTAACACCGCCGCAAGATTAGCAAGAGCATCAGCTTCGGTGTTACACGCTCGCCTAACATGCTCAATGAAGAACTCTTCAAATGAAGAAGCCATAGATATAGCCGATCTGTGATAGGGAACCAGATCTTGATGGCGAACCTCATAAATGCCCTTTATCTGATTGACAATGAGTTTAGAGTCTCCGTACGCCTCCAAATATTGAATATTCAGATGTTTAGCGAGTTGAAGACCAATAAGCAGTGTATTGTACTCAGCTACATTGTTTGAACATAGCTGATCGAGAGAATAAGCTCTTTGGATAGCAAGGCCTTCTGGTGACACAAGAACAATTCCAACTCCAGCGACAATATCACCATTAGGACCTATTCTTGATGCTCCATCAAAGAATATACGCCAGGTAGGATCTTCTTCAGCAATTTGGTTTGAATCTAGAACTTCATCTGGGATTTCATCATAGAGTTTTGAATTTTCTGGAATTGAATGAGCAGCCAAAAAATCAGCTAAAGCTTGTCCTTTGACTGACTTCTGAGGAATATAGTGCATATCATACTGAGCAAGTAAGATTCCCCAATTAGCCAATCGAGAAATCAAAACACTGGGTTTTTTCATCATGACCCGTATAGGATTGATCCTGGAGATGACATGAATGGTCTGGCCAATGATATAATATCGTGTCTTTTGAACAGCGAACATCAGGGCTAGACATTCTTTTTCGACCAGTGAATATCGAGGTTCAGCTCCGGTCATAGTACGACTGAGATAGTAAATGGCTTGTTCATGACCATTTTTATTCTTTTGAGCAAGCAATGCACCCAATGAATGACTCATTGCTCGGGTATATAGGAGGAATGGAATTCCTGAGACGAGAGGTACCAATACTGGAGGGCTCATCAGATATTGTTTTATATCATCGAATGCTTTCTGGATTCATCATTCCAGACGAAAGAAACACCTTTCTTCATGAGTTTATTGAATGGTCTGCAACGTCCTGAAAGATTAGAGATGAATCTCCTGATATAAGCGATTCTTCCTTGAAATCCTCGTAGCTCTTTTAAGGTGCGTGGAGGACGCATCTCTTGGATGGCTTTGATCTTCTCGGGATCCACGTGTATACCTTTAGAGGTAATGACGAAGCCGAGAAATTTACCACTAGAGACGCCTAAGAAGGACTTAGTAGGGTTCATCTTTAATTGATGCTTACGCATTAGATCAAATATAGTCTTCAAATCTTGGATATGATCCTCCTTTTGTCGACTTTTGACTGCAATATCATCAACATAGCATTCGACTATTTTTCGCAGATGTTCACAGAATATAGTGCTCATAGCTCGTTGATAAGTTGCTCCTGCATTCTTGAGACCAAATGGCATCACTGTATAACAGTATGTACCGATCAGCGTTCTGAAAGAAGTATGCTTCTCGTCATCTGGAAATATTTTAATCTGATTGTACCCAGAATACCCGTCCATGAATGACATCCGTTCAAACCCACAGGTATTATCGATCATGACATCAGTGATTGGTAGAGGGAATTCGTCTTTAGGACATGCCGCATTGAGATCGCGAAAGTCTATGCAAACTATGATCTTGCCGATCTTTTTAAGAACAGGAACTATATTAGCCACCCAATCGGGATGTTGTTCCTCTCTAATAAATCCAGAGGCCATGAGTTTATTAACTTCAGCTTCAATTGCATCCATGATGTCTGGACGAAATCGTCGCTGTTGTTGTTTGACCGGTTTAGCATTCGGCAAAATATTGAGTTTATGAGTTGCGATTTGTGAATCAAGTCCTGGCATATCTTCATAACTCTAAGCGAAGACATCGATGTAGTCACGAATGAGTTTAATCATGTCTTGCTTATCAGTTTCTGAAAGACTTTCACTGATGAATATTGGTTTGGGATATCCCTCTTCACCAACATCTATTTGAATAAGTTTGTCTTCAGTCGGAGGTTCCTTTTGCTCGAATCGGAACTCCCATTGATTATCTAACCTTTGGGCCCATTGTTCTGATTCAGGTAAGATTTCAAACTCGTCTTCATCTTCATCACTTTCTTCAGAACGGTCAAGGGAGACCATGTTGGAAGACAGAATGTTACAGTAGAAATCACCGATACTTGTATCGGAATCCCAAGAGGTAGTACTAGAAGAATCATATCTCTTATCTTCGTCAGATTCGGGATCTTCATGAACAATATTGATAAAAGGAATAGGAGCAGTATAGCCCAATCCGCATTTCGTTCTCCCATATTTCAGAGGAGGAATTCGAACAGGCATTTTTCTTCCTTTTCCACTATTGAGGCCAGTTCTGAAGTCATAGCCCATATCTTTAATGATGTCTTTAGATTGCTGACTATAACGACGTAGTTGTAATCTTCCAGTATCATCATTTTTGTCCTCATCTTCAGGATTAGAAGGATTCTGGGGCCCTTTGTAGAAGAATATTGGCATGTCTCCTGGCTTTCTGCTGGGAACTAGATAGTATGAAGATTGTACTGGTTCTAGGGATACATCTGTATGAACAGTCTGTACAACTCCTATGGTTATTGTGTTCAAGTCATCTAACAAATGTAAATAACTATGAACATAATTACACACATCAGCATACTGCAAAGATGGAGACTTTTTATTAAATTTAAAAGCAGCAGTATTTACATCGGAAAAAGGCTGAGCCTTAGAGATCTTAGCCAAATCAATGACTAAAGGGGGAGAAGAAGAACGAGAAGAAGCTTTGTTTCGATTAAGATCGATAACAAATGGCTCAGAAGAGGTGAGCTCCCTTGAAGCCTGAGATGGAAGAGTAGACCGCCCTCCAACTGGGATTACCAGAGTATCCTGTTTTACATGTGAAGATACAGGAACTGTAGTACGCCCACTGACAGGAATGATCAGTGTATCTTGAGTAGATGACTGAGGTAATGGAGAAATCCGTCCACTCACTGGAATGATGAAAGAATCTTCTCCAGCGAGTTTGGGAGATTGTTGCTAAGTAGTTCGACCTTTAACAGGGATTATTAAAGTCTCACTTTGTGAATCCTCTTTCTTCATAGCTTGTATCACCCTTGTATATTCTTCTTTATACATCCGGGAATCATTGAAATAAGCTTCAACCTCATGGAAGGGATTTATATCAGCAACTTCTTTTTGTACTCTTCCATTGCTGTCAATATATTTAAAATACTGATGAAGAGTAGAAGGCACCACATTATTTTCATGAAGAAAGGGCCTCCCCAGAAGAAGATTGTAAGATCCCACGATCTTGATCACATAAAAAGTGACTTTGGATCTGAAATCACCTATCTGAAGTTTCAGGTGAATCTTTCCCAAGGGCTCGCTTCGGCTTTGATTGAATCCCAGGATAGTAGTAACTGTCTTGGAAAGCTTGTGAAGAGGGATTTTTAGTTCATCCAACAGACTCTTTGGCATTATGCTTATAGCAGACCCTGGATCAATAAGGATACGATCTATCTTCATCGTAACGATATAACCGGTATAGTAGAGAGGCCGATTGTCACGCCCCAGTACCGAAATACGGGGACGGACTAGGCCAGCTACTCCATATGAGGTACGTAACGTCATACGGCGATCGTAGCTGTCGAGAGACTAGGGGGTACATGCTACAATCAAGTCTGCTATGGTCCCACAGAGTTCTATGTCTCAATCAATTAAGTCAAATCAGCAATTAAATAAACATTAAAGATAAAGCAGTAAGGCGTCCCTGACGCTTCATTAAAATGATCATGAGAGACTAGCTTTATAATTTAGCTATCTCAGAGAGTCAGGAGTACAAAATTATACACAGCTGCAGTCTGTTTAATTACAATTATGTACTGACACAAAATATCAAGTAATCCGGCTAACAGGTGCCGGTGGCTAAACGCCGCAAAAGTATAAGCAGGAGTGGTGGAGAAGAAACCCACTCGAGTCCCCGAACTGCCATGCTCCTAGTATGCACCATGGATGTCAGGGAGGAAGATCGTGTCCTCTGGCTCTGCTACGAGATCTGGCCAAACAAAACCAGCGGGGTCAGCCCCGAATAGCAAGTACCGCCAAAGGGGCACAAGAGTTAAGATTAAAAACCCAACTAATAGAATGACTGATAATAGTAATACTTATGCTACTATTATAGGGTAGCGCAACATTCTCGAACCCATATGGCACCCTTACAACCAAACAAGGACAAAAGGTGCCGCATGGAGTCGGGACGTGTCGTACTCTATAACTTTCACATAAGTTAAAAAGGTATAAACCATAAAATCTCCTGATCGTGACTTCGGTCGATAGCCTATCGCAGCACAATAACCAACCCAACAATCAAACAAGAACATGGGTTGGATCATATACCATGATAGACCATGTTCCTCAGTCATTCACAGAAGTAGCACTTCACAACCAGAATAAGTCTTCCGTTCATAACTTCGGTCCACAGCCTGTCATAGTACGATAACCAACCCAACAATCAAACAAGAACATGGATTGGATCACGCACCATGACAGTCCGCTTCCCTCAGTTATTCACGGAAGGTAAATAGGAAACATGCAAGTCGTTTTCACGGCCAATCAAGTCTACGAGTTTCTAGTGGAACGAGGTTATCCTCGCGTCATATTATTAGAAAATCCTCAGATCGTATCTTTCCAGCAAGGCTAGCCAACCCAGGGGTTCGCGTAGACAGGTGTCATGGAGCACAGGTCCCTCGTGAGACCACCTTGCCAAGACATGTAATATATAGCAGGAATTAATCGGATACAGTCATCCACTCGTTGCGGATGACACAGTATCCGTGGAGACCAGCCGGTACGCTAAGACAATATCTCAGGGCGACTGGTGTAACACGATCTCGGGATTTTGCCCTTCCCATGCATCTAGTATATTCAGTTGTCTAGTTTAACCCTAGGTGAAATCTTGGACTCTCATGCTGTGGCCTGCATGATTATCCTCCTAAAGTCGTACTTTAGTACGAGTACCCTAAGTGAGGATCCATGTCAATCAGTATGTCAACATGTGCTACCCTCCTTAGTGTAATGCATCATTACAAATACGCCACGTGGAGTTACGAGTCATTTGTCGAGCATGAACAAGAACTGGAACATTCAGGTACATGTATCAGGTAGGAACACTTTGTTCTCCGGGGTCACATTAGTGCTCATATCATGCTCGGGACAAAAGGCGTAAGGATATAAAATGGGCATATAATATCTAATAAAATATCAAAAGCATACGCACAACAAGGCAGCGTGCGTGAGAAGTCACGCAGGCTCAAGGGAAAGAGCAGCGTGAAAAGTCATGCAAGCTCAAGGGAAAGAGCTGCATGAAAAGTCACGCAAGCTCAAGGGAAGAGTGCTGCGTGAAAAGTCACGCAGACTCAAGGGAAGAGCTGTGTGAAAAGTCACGCAAGCTCAAGGGAAAGAGCTGCGTGAAAAGTCACGCAAGCTCAAGGGAAAGAGCAGCGTGAAAAGTCACGCAGACTCAAGGAAAGAGCTGTGTGAAAAGTCACGCAAGCTCAAGGGAAAGAGCTGCGTGAAAAGTCACGCAAGCTCAAGGGAAAGAGCTGCGTGAAAAGTCACGCAAGCTCAAGGGAAGAGCTGTGTGAAAAGTCACGCAAGCTCAAGGAAAAGAGCTGCGTGAAAAGTCACGTAAGCTCAAGGGGAGACACGCTTCCAACAGGAAGCGTGCTCAAACAGGAGCACACTGTTCACTGTCTTCTCCAAAACAGCAAGAACACCATGGCAGAACCCAAGCTTCAAAGTATCATAACTTGGCCATCCGAACTCCAAATCCAGATTTCCAAAGCTCCAACTTGGGTGAAACTGAATGCTCTTCCACATGGAAGCATCAAAAACCCATAAAATCCAACTAAAGTAGATCAAACCATGCAAAATCCGAAAAGGATTAAAACTTAGATCTACAAAAATCAAAGCTTCAAAATAGAAATTTCCAAGTTCTAAACTAGTATAGATTGAGGAGAAGAACATGTTTTGGCAAATAGTTTTGTAAGAATCATTAACAAAATAATGGATCCTTCTCTTGAGCAAGTTGGTACTTGCCTTGGTTGGTGTAGGAAGTAAATGAGAAGAAGTAAATGAGAGGAGAGAGAAGGAGATGAGTTATTATATAGAATCTTGAACCCATGAGTTCATGATGAACCAAAGGGTTCATGATGAACCATGGGTGAACCAAGAATAGGTTACCCAAATGAGCCAAAACTGTAGGCCCAAATGCAGAAAATAAATTAGGAAATATTATTTTGTCGAATATTTTTAGGAAATGCATGAAGAAATACTGCATAATAAATATCGTATAAATACAAGGTAAATACAATTTATCGGTTTACGTATTAAAATACGTATTCCAGGATTGGGGAGTGATATCTCTACCCTTCTTAGAAAAATTCCGTCCTCGGAATTCTTGCCAAGATAGGATAGTGAAATTAGGGCAAGCAAGGCACAATCATATATAAGTTAACTATCATAGCAGTTATTATCATACATCACAAGGTACAAAATAAGCAGGTGCAGAAAAGCATGGAATTGTGTCAATAAGGTGCATAAATATACCTTATTAGTCAAACAAATACGAATAACGAGATCTGATCTCGTCCTCGCGCTCCCAGGTTGACTCTCCCGAAGAGTGATGGTTCTAAGAAATACGGACAAGGCTTATCGTCCGATTCTTGAGTACCTTCTCTCGCTGGTCCAAAATAGATACGGGTTGTTCCTCGTAAGTTAGGTCGGTACCCACGACTAACTCAGAATGATCGAGGACATGACTCGGATCAGGGACATACCCACGTAATTGGAACACATGAAACACATCATGTATGCCAGTTAACGAAGGCGGAAGGGCAAGTCGATAAGCCACATCGCCTACCTGAGCGAGAATCTTGAAAGGTCCAACGTATCTTGGACTAAGCTTTCCCCGGGTTCCAAATCTGATGATACCCTGAGTAGGCAAAATCCGCAGAAACACTTGGTCGCCAACTCTGAACTCTAGAGGCCTACGATGCTGATCTGCCCAATGACGATGTCGGTCCTGTGCAACTCGAAGGCGCTCTCTGACTAACTTAACTATCTCCACAGTCTGCATGATCATCTCTGGCCCCAACAACTTCCGTTCACCGACGTCGTCCCATGCCAAAGGGGACCTGCACTTCCTTCCGTACAATGCTTCGAACGGGGCCATCTGAATGCTAGCCTGATAGCTGTTGTTATAGGAGAACTCCACTAGATGAAGGTGATCCTCCCAAGATCCGCCAAAATCCAAGGTACATGTCCGTAGCATATCTTCTAATGTCTGAATGGTTCTTTCTGATTGCCCGTCAGTTTGTGGATGATAAGCAGTACTGAATCTTAACTTGGTTCCCAAACTTTGGTACAAGCTCTGCCAAAAATGGGAAGTAAATCGCGTATTCCGATCTGATACTATACTAACTGGAACACCGTGCTGCCTTACTATCTGTTTCATGTATATTTCTGCTAGCTGTTCAGTAGTCTGTCCAACTCGGAAAGGAAGGAAATGAGCGACCTTCGTGAGTCGATCTACTATTACCCAGACTACATTCTTGCCAGCTGGGGATCTAGGTAAACCGGTCACAAAATCCATCGTGATGTGCTCCCATTTCTATTCTGGGATAGAAAGCGGCTGTAGCAACCCTGCTGGTCTCTGCTGCTCGGCTTTCACCTGCTGACATACCAGACACTTGGATACAAATCTCGCTATCTCTCTTTTCATGCCATTCCACCAAAAGAACTGCCTGATATCTCGATACATCTTCGTTTCTCCTGGATGAATGGAGTAAATAGAACTATGAGCTTCAGACATAACTTCTTGCCAAAGGTCTCCACTCGGTACACAGAGTCTATTTCCAAACCTAAGCGTACCATCTTCATGAATCACTAACTCCTTCCTACGGCCTGATTCACACTCCGACCGCAACTTCTGAATCTGTGGATCTTCTGCTTGTGCTGCCCTTATCCTTTCTACTAAGGCTGACTGAATCTGCATACTGGTCATTCTTCCTATATCCCTTGGCAAAACTACTTCGATTCCCATACTCTGAAGGTCTTCTAGAATATGCTTCTGCGAGGTCAAGATAAAGGCACTGTCTCTCCTACTCAGTGCATCTGCAACTACATTCGCCTTGCCTGGATGATACTGAAGATCTAAATCAAAATCCTTTATCAGTTCTAACCATCTTCTTTGCCTCATGTTCAAATCTCGCTGCGTGAATACGTATTTCAAACTCTTATGATCAGTATAGATCTCTACCCGATCCCCGTATAAATAATGCCTCCACAACTTGAGTGAAAACACCACAGCTGCTAACTCCAAATCGTGAGTCAGGTAATTTTTCTCATGGTCTCGAAGCTGTCGAGATGCATATGCTATCACCTTTCCGTGTTGCATCAATATACATCCAAGACCCTTCCCTGATGCGTCACAATATACTGTAAAGCCTCCTGCTCCTACTGGAAGTGTCAAGATCGGGGCTGAGATCAATCTCTTCTTCAATTCTTCAAATGATGCCTAACAGCTAGCTGACCAAACAAACTCTACGGCCTTGTGCGTCAAACGCGTTAAGGGCGCAAAGATCCTGGCAAAGTCCGCCACGAACCTTCTGTAGTAACCAGCTAATCCTAAAAAACTTCGCACTTCTGTAACCGTTCTCGAAACTGGCCAATGCTCTACGGCCTCAATCTTCTTCGGATCCACTGACACTCCTGCCCCAGAAATTACATGCCCCAGGAACGAAATATGATCTAACCAAAATTCACACTTGTCAAGCTTCGCATAAAGTTGATGCTCCCTCAATGTCTGTAAGACAGTCCTAAGATGTTTCTCATGCTCCTCTTCACTGCTGGAATAGACAAGAATGTCATCTATGAACACCACCACAAATTTATCTAAATACGGCAGAAAGATGCGGTTCATTAAATCCATAAATACTGCGGCGGCGTTGGTTAGTCCAAAGGGCATTACTAAAAACTCATAATGCCCATATCTAGATCTGAATGCTGTCTTCGGTATGTCTTGCTCCCGGACTCTTACTTGATAGTATTCTGACCGAAGATCGATCTTGGAAAAGATGCTGGCCTTGCTCAACTGGTCGAACAGGTCATCAATCCTTGGTAGTGGGTACTTATTCTTCACTGTTACTGCATTCAGCTTGCGGTAGTCGATGCACATCCTCGTCGACCCATCCTTCTTAGGAACTAGAATCACTGGCGCGGCCCAGGGCAATTTACTGTCTCGGATGAATCCCTTAGACTTTAACTCTTCTTCATGTTGATACAACTTATCCTGTTCTGACGGCGACATTCTGTAAACTCTGTCTGCAATAGGTCTCGTTCCAGGGTTCAACTCAATACTAAATTCTACTTCTCTGACTGGGGGTATCCCTGGGAGCTCATCAGGAAAGACGTCGAGAAAATCTTCGACCACTCTCGGAATCTGTCCTGGCTCTGACACTGCTGCTGAGATGACGCCTCCGGCCTGATTCTTCAAGGTTCGAGTAAAGATGAACTGTTCCATCCCAGGAACGCTGAATATGACCCTACCTCCTCTACAATCAATTGTCGCATGACTGTCTCTCAACCAGTCTATGCCAAGAACGACATCAAAATTCCCCATAGGAAATTCAATCAATGATACGGGCAATAAATGCCCACACACCTCCACCGGACATGAAAAGCGTACTCTGCTAACTTCTACGAGCCTATTGCCGGTGAGTATATCCATCCTCTCCGGCAATGCCTCAAACTCTAATCCAATCCGTGTAGCATATTGTGCAGAGATGAATGAATGAGTAGCGCCTGAATCAAATAATGCTACAGCGGGAAATGAGGTGACGAGAATTTTACCTGCCACCACGTCACTAGACGCTAGAGCCTCTCCCAAGGTCAATGTGAGAGCCTGTCCCTGGCCCTACGGAGCTCCTTGTTGCGGCCTTCCTCGACCATGCTGTTGCTGCCTCTGAGGGCCTTCGGCTTCCTGTGCCTGGCGGAACATCTGAGCCTGCGTTGGTAGACGCTGGGCTAGGGGCCTTACTGCTAATACTGGCCCTCCACTCGGGGTTGCCACTGGAGCTGGCAATGCTGGAAACTGTTGAGCTGGCCCTCCTGGCCTCTGCATCATAGGACAAGTGGAAATACGGTGGTCTGCACGACCACACCTCAAGCATAAGCCATTCGCTGACCGACACACCTCCCTCGTGTGCCCTGCCTTCCCACAGAAGGTACAGCCCTGGGGTGCTCCCTGACGCTGCTGCTGGTTCCTCGGCTGCTGATGCCGAACTGGTGCTGTATTAGTTGACACGGCCGCCCTCCGCGGTGCTCCTGCATCATGAATACGTACACCGGGTGCTGGGGCCGATGTTCGCTGCATTGCTCCTCCTCCAACCTGGGAATGAGATCTCTTCTGACCTCCAGTCCTCGATGCTAACCTCTGCTGGGTAAGCTCGTGCCTACGAGCTGCCGTCAAAATAGCGTCGAACGTCTGGTAGTCGTGTCCTTCCACAAGCTGTAACAGTTCCAAATGAAGTCCCTGCTGGAACCTCATAGCTTTCTCTGGCTCCGTTGCCACCATTGCTGGTACGAAACGGCACAATCTGCAGAACTCTGCGGCATACCCATCTACGGTCTTGCATGCTTGCTTGAGACTGATAAACTTCTGCTGGAGCTCATATCGAGCTACTACGCCAAAATACTTGGCCTTGAATCTGTCACTGAAGGTGGTCTAACGAACAGGACGTCTTATACCAACTTCTTCTGATGCCCACCAGTCGCGGGCAAGATCCTGAAGTACCAGTTTGACCTGATCAACCTTCTCATCATCTGGAACCTTGGCTGCCACAAGAATGGCTTCAATGTCTTGAATCCATGCATCCGCAGTGATGGCATCCTCCGTGCCATCAAAATACCTCGGGTTTAAGCGACGGAACCTTCCTGATGCTCCCGAGTCAACTCCGGCACTCCTCTCAAGAGCTAACTGAATCCCCTGGTTCAGCAACACGTTCTGCTCCTGCTGCTGAGTCTGTTGCTGTTGGTGAGTGACAAGAATCCCTCGGACGATCTCCAGGAGTGCTACGGCATCTGGTACTGCCGTCGCTGCTGGTGCTGCAGGAGTTTCAATAACCTGCGGCTGCACTGCCTCTGGTTCTACTTCTGCTTGTGCCTGCCCTGGGGAAGGTTCTCTCCCCTGTTGCTACCCAGTCGAGCCATGCTCTTGCTGCTCTTCCTCATGGGCCTCACCCGCTACTGAGAATGAAGCACCCCTATAGAGAAAGATATAAGATTATCAAGTCCGGACAAGGAAGATTTCGAGAATGCAAGTCAGGTTAGAGATCAAGGCAAGGACAGAGAATTCGAAACAGAATTTCAAGGGGAACAAGTTTTGATTGAGACTCCTAATAATTCGCAATACCCCACAAGTCTGAAAATCAGACCTGCATGGGCCACCACTAAAACCTTGTCATGCCCCAATACCGAAATACGGGGACGGACTAGGCCAGCTACTCCATATGAGGTACGTAACGTCATACGGCGATCGTGGCTGTCGAGAGACTAGGGGGTACATGCTACAATCAAGTCTCCTATGGTCCCACAGAGTTCTATGTCTCAATCAATTAAGTCAAATCAGCAATTAAATGAACATTAAAGATAAAGCAGTAAGGCGTCCCTGACGCTTCATCAAAATGATCATGAGAGACTAGCTTTATAATTTAGCTACCTCAGAGAGTCAGGAGTACAAAATTATACACAGCTGCAGTCTGTTTAATTACAATTATATACTGACACAAAATATCAAGTAATCCGGCTAACAGGTGCCGGTGGCTAAACGCCGCAAAAGTATAAGCAGGAGTGGTGGAGAAGAAACCCACTCGAGTCCTCGAACCGCCATGCTCCTAGTATGCACCATGGATGTCAGGGAGGAAGATCGTGTCCTCTGGCTCTGCTACGAGATCTGGCCAAACAAAACCAGCGGGGTCAGCCCCGAATAGCAAGTACCGCCAAAGGGGCACAAGAGTTAAGATTAAAAACCCAACTAATAGAATGACTGATAATAGTAATACTTATGCTACTATTATAGGGTAGCACAACATCCTCGAACCCATATGGCACCCTTACAACCAAACAAGGACAAAAGGTGCCGCATGGAGTCGGGACGTGTCGTACTCTATAACTTTCACATAAGTTAAAAAGGTATAAACCATAAAATCTCCTGATCGTGACTTCGGTCGATAGCCTATCGCAGCACAATAACCAACCCAACAATCAAACAAGAACATGGGTTGGATCATGTACCATGATAGACCATGTTCCTCAGTCATTCACAGAAGTAGCACTTCACAACCAGAATAAGCCTTCCGTTCATAACTTCGGTCCACAGCCTGTCATAGTACGATAACCAACCCAACAATCAAACAAGAACATGGGTTGGATCACGCACCATGACAGTCCGCTTCCCTCAGTTATTCAAGGAAGGTAAATAGGAAACATGCAAGTCGTTTTCATGGCCAATCAAGTCTACGAGTTTCTAGTGGAACGAGGTTATCCTCGCGTCATATTATTAGAAAATCCTCAGATCGTATCTTTCCAGCAAGGCTAGCCAACCCAGGGGTTCGCGTAGACAAGTGTCATGGAGCACAGGTCCCTCGTGAGGCCACCTTGCCAAGACATGTAATATATAGCAGGAATTAATCGGATACAGTCATCCACTCGTTGCAGATGACACAGTATCCGTGGAGACCAGCCGGCGCGCCAAGACAATATCTCAGGACGACTGGTGTAACACGATCTCGGGATTTTGCCCTTCCCATGCATCTAGTATATTCAGTTGCCTAGTTTAACCCTAGGTGAAATCTTGGACTCTCATGCTGTGGCCTGCATGATTATCCTCCTAAAGTCGTACTTTAGTACGAGTACCCTAAGTGAGGATCCATGTCAATCAGTATGTCAACATGTGCTACCCTCCTTAGTGTAATACATCATTACAAATACGTCACGTGGAGTTACGAGTCATTTGTCGAGCATGAACAAGAACTGGGACATTTAGGTACATGTATCAGGTAGGAACACTTTGTTCTCCGGGGTCACATCAGTGCTCATATCATGCTCGGGACAAAAGGCGTAAGGATATAAAATGGGCATATAATATCTAATAAAATATCAAAAGCATACGCACAACAAGGCAGCGTGCGTGAGAAGTCACGCAGGCTCAAGGGAAAGAGCAGCGTGAAAAGTCACGCAAGCTCAAGGAAAAGAGCTGCATGAAAAGTCACGCAAGCTCAAGGGAAGAGTGCTGCGTGAAAAGTCACGCAGACTCAAGGGAAGAGCTGTGTGAAAAGTCACGCAAGCTCAAGGGAAAGAGCTGCGTGAAAAGTCACGCAAGCTCAAGGGAAAGAGCAGCGTGAAAAGTCACGCAGACTCAAGGAAAGAGCTGTGTGAAAAGTCACGCAAGCTCAAGGGAAAGAGCTGCGTGAAAAGTCACGCAAGCTCAAGGGAAAGAGCTGCGTGAAAAGTCACGCAAGCTCAAGGGGAGACACGCTTCCAACAGAAAGCGTGCTCAAACAGGAGCACACTGTTCACTGTCTTCTCCAAAACAGCAAGAACACCATGGCAGAACCCAAGCTTCAAAGTATCATAACTTGGCCATCCGAACTCCAAATCCAGATTTCCAAAGCTCCAACTTGGGTGAAACTGAATGCTCTTCCACATGGAAGCATCAAAAACCCATAAAATCCAACTAAAGTAGATCAAACCATGCAAAATCCGAAAATGATTAAAACTTAGATCTACAAAAATCAAAGCTTCAAAATAGAAATTTCCAAGTTCTAAACTAGTATAGATTGAGGAGAAGAACATGTTTTGGCAAATAGTTTTGTAAGAATCATTAACAAAATAATGGATCCTTCTCTTGAGCAAGTTGGTACTTGCCTTGGTTGGTGGAGGAAGTAAATGAGAAGAAGTAAATGAGAGGAGAGAGAAGGAGATGAGTTATTATATAGAATCTTGAACCCATGAGTTCATGATGAACCAAAGGGTTCATGATGAACCATGGGTGAACCAAGAATAGGTTACCCAAATGAGCCAAAACTGTAGGCCCAAATGCAGAAAATAAATTAGGAAATATTATTTTGTCGAGTATTTTTGGGAAATGCATGAAGAAATACTGCATAATAAATATCGTATAAATACAAGGTAAATACAATTTATCGGTTTACGTATTAAAATACGTATTTCAGGATTGGGGAGTGACACCGATCATGTCGATTATCCTCCAGTAGCATGTCGTCTTGTGTAAAGGTGATATTTGGGATAATCTCCAGTACACTGTTGCAATATAAGTAAGTGGCAGGTTCTGTATCTGGCTTCTTTAACTGTGCAAGACAAGAGTCTGCCTGAAGAAGTACTTCACTTAACGTCTCTCGAGTCTCTTTAGAAAGACGTAGAAGTTCAAAGAGGGACATTCTAGCTGGAGTATTAGCAAGTTGAGCTAAAATGTCAAAGTTATAAGGCTTCTGAAGTCCAAGAGGAGGGGACTTCTTGATTGGTTTATCAAACCGAGCCTGTTGTTTGCCTTTCTCAAGAGCTGTAGGCTTAGAAGGAGCAGGTTCAACCGGTGCAGTTGAAGGAATAGGTGCAGTGGATGATTCTTCTTCAAGAGGAACATTAGGAGCATCTTTATCAACAGAAGGGATATCAGGAGTATCTTCAGGATTCTTGGAATAATCCTTTAGATAAGATTTCCCTGTTCGAGTAGCACCAGCAAGTGCTTCTTCTTTGTCTTTTGGCTCTCTATCAGGATTAGATCCGAGAGAAGTCATATGACATGATTTAATCTTTCCAGCCTTCTTAGACTTTCGAGAAGTAGTCTTTTGAAGAGGAGGAGATTCAAAGTCTGCCACTAGATCAGGATGTATCCACATGATTTTTCCTGTTTCCATAGTAATTAGCACTAATCCTTCAGACTGTGGAGGAGGAATATTCACTATTTCAAGAGTTGCCTTGGGAATAGGAACGATCCCACTTTCAAGGAGTTGAGGAGGAAAATCTCTGAATTGCATAGAGATGACATTGGAAGTGACAGTCTTCTCCTTCGGAGTAAGAGAGATAGCTCCAGATTTAATCATTTCTTGGATCTTTCCTTTCAGTACATAACATGTACGAATTGTGTGATCCAACATTCTGTGGTATGGACAGTATTTGGGATGATCTGTCTTACCAGTTTCATCAGGTTTCTTAATTTCAGGTAATTGTATTTTATTACCTTTCAACAGACATTCAAAGATATCAAGGACATCGTCATCATCAAAAGAGTATTCTTCTTTAGGGCGTGGTGCTCTTGGTTGTTGAGTTGTAGAGGCAGGAGGAGTTTGAACATTTGATGCATCTTTGCTCTGAAGATTAACTTCAAGGGTTTCTTTTCCCTTACGAGTATTGGATTTAGCATTATTGTTGGTACCTTGACCTGTTTCTTTGGGAGTCATCTGCACTCCTAAACCTTTGAAGGTTTCAGCACTAATTTCTGCGGCCTTGGCACTAACTATGAAGGAAGGCCAGTCTTGAAATTGAGTAGATCCTGTCCACATGCTGATGATTGGTAACAAGTTTGATTTGCATGTGTCGATGGTGACATCATCAGAAGTTCCAAGAGGCATCTTCAGAGCTTCTCTTCGAAACCGTTTAATGAAATCCTCTGTAGTTTCATTATTTTTCTATTTGATTCTAATAAGAGCAGACATAGTCATGTCATTGAGCCCTTCATAGAACCGTTCAAGAAACATTTGTTTGAAACCGGCAAATGAGGTAATACACCCATCTGGGAGACTTCTATACCATTCATAAGCCGTTCCCTTGAGACATCCAACAAACACCCGAGTAAGGAGGGCGTCGCTTGGTTGCAACTGGTCAGTCATCACTTTAAAGTGATTAATAAACTGACTTGGAGAAGTGGTTCTATCATAGAATGAGATAGTATGAGGCTTGTATTTAGGAGGGTACGATACTTGCTTCCATTCTATCGGATAAGGTTGCTTGATGCCTAACCTTTGTAAACCATCCTTCTGTTTGAATGCCTCGAATTGAGTTTTGAGATTCTTCAATTCTTCAGAGACAACTCCGGAAGATTGTGGAGTTGTAGCTTGTAGAGAATAGTTGGAAGAAGGAACAACATTATAAGCACTACCCCCAGCTCCAGAGAGACTAGGATTTGGTTGAACTGGTCCAGGAGTATTGGATTGTACTGCTGGAGGAACTTGTACTGGACTTACACCAGTGTCAATTGGTATGGCATCTGGTACAATCTGTCGATTTTGTATCTGAGTTGCCATGAGTTCATACATCGACTTCATAGTATCAGCCACAGACTTCATTTGCTGTTCCAAAGAAGCAATCCTTTGTTCTTGAGGAGTCAAGGAAGAAGAAGGTTCATCAGTATTCCCATCAACCATATAAGTCATGACTGTACGAGGGATTATTGATGAACTGGTGGATGTTGTTTGTTCTGAATCATTGCTTTGTGCATCAAAGTCAATTATAGGAGAACTACCCCCAGTAGGAAGAGGTGGGAAATTGGACTCTCCCAGGAATTCAGAATCATCTACAGAAATCAAAGTTCTTTGACTAGAGGCCAGGACTCTTGCTCTGGTGCCTCTATATACTCCATCTGGACTATCAGCTCTACCCCCAGTATCCCGAGAGGTCATGTTGACAGAAGCAAACAAAGGCTCATCTTCATCAGGCATAAGTTCACACTGAATCCGATTGAAGACAGATTGTCATTTTGTTTGACATCTGCATTGTATTGTGACTCTCGGCTGGAAGTCACATTCATGATCAACACAGTCCTGAACCATTGATTGACATCTGCATTGAATTATGACTCTTGGCTGGAAGTCACATTCAGTATGATCCATTGTCATAGAATTATTCCTTCTCTTCTGTTGAAGGTGTTCTCGTAAATCTGTCTGTGACAACTGAGGTACATCAGAGAACACTCTTTGTGTATTTTTAGGAATATATTTCTGGTTCTTGGGTTTTGATGGCTCTTGATTATATAAGGAGTGATTAATATGAGCCATATAATTTCTAGCATACTCTGCATCCGGATCTTTTATTTTCATTTCCGATTGGTGTGGTTTCTTAACACCAGAAGTGCTTCCCAAACGGGTTTGATTAAGTTTTGTTCTTAGATCAGTTGGAGGTAACACATTGGTTTTTGAAACTTAGAGTTTTCCTTCCATTGATCTGGATATTTGGAGAGAAGGAAGAGTTGAACCACCCCCTTGATTAGGAGTTGGTAACAAACCTTTTCTAGACAAATTCTGTGCCCAATTCGAAGAAGTCGTAGAAGAAGACATTAAAGAATGTTTCTTCTTAGACTTATTCAAGTTTTGAGACACAGAATGTCCAGAAGGAAGAGTAGTCAAAAGACTATCTTCTTTTCTTTGACTAACAAAATTGTCAGTCAAAGCTGTTCCTGAAGTAAAAACTACAGGAGCAGAAGAAATAACTAAAGAGTTATTTCTTTTTGAAGGGACTTTGTGTGGAAGACCACCCCCAGTTCTAGTAGAACTTGGCACAGAAGAAGAAATAGCTAAAGAGCTATTCTTCTTAGATGATATACACGCTGAAATAGACTTGGTTAAAGAACCAGTACTGTCAGCGTGACTTTTGAATTTAGAATTACACACTGGAACAGATTTGGCTAAGGAGCCAGTACTGTCAGCATGTTTGTTAACTTTGGAAATACACGCTGGAACAGATTTGGCTAATGAGCCAGTACTGTCAGCGTGACTTTTGAATGTGAGATTGCACGCTAGAACAGACTTGGCTAAGGAACCAGTACTGTCAGCATGACTTTTGGGATTAAGATTGCACGCTGGAACAGACTTGGCTAAGGAGCCAGTACTGTCAGCATGACTTTTGACTGTGAGATTGCACACTGGAACAGACTTGGCTAAGGAGCCAGTACTGTCAGCATGACATTTGAATGCTGTCATCTTTGAGCGCACAAGAGTGTGCGTGCTTGCAGTAGAGTCTTTGCCAGTGTTAGGAGTAGACACTGTGGCAGAGACTTCACCATTGGCTGCCAACAGATTCTTAGGGACATAGACAGAGCGTCCCTTCGACTTAGCAGTGGTGATGGAGGCTGAAGTGGGCTTGCCACCCTTAGCTCGCTGCATTTCTTCGTAGGCAAGTTGATCAAATTGGATCGATATCACCTTCTTCGTCGAGCCGACTGACGAAGTGTCGCATTGAGTTGTTGCCATCTCAGAAGAGGAGATAGTTTTCTCCAGCAGAGTCGTCAATTTGTTTTCCATAAATAAATTCACTTTATTTATTGTGTATCTAGGAAAACTACAACTGTAGGAATCCGATCTAGAAGACGATCGCTTTATCCCTTGGACTATGCGAAGAAGAAAAGCTCTTAAAATTTTGACAGTAAGTTAGATAACTATGTATCTGTACCATGAATGAGAAAAAGAACTCTATTTATAGAGTCAAAAAAAATAACTGAAAAGATAACTGTCTTCACAACCTGTGCCTAGTTGAAAATCACGCAGGATCTAACATACGCAAGGTTGTGAGCAGTTACTGGACGTGGCCTGTAACTGTTGGACACATGGCAATCATGCATGAGTCGTGTGCAAGTTACAGGACACGCAGGCGAGAGATCAGTGGCATGGCTGCCACGTACTCTAATTTGATGAAATCCACGCAGACTTGTTGAAGACGAAATCTACGCAGACTTGGGTCAGAAAGCTTCAAAATCTACGCAAACTTGGGGCATGAAACTTCAGAATCCACGTAGGCTTGGGGCAAAAAGCTTCACAATCCAATCAGACTTGGGGCAGAAAGCTTCAAAATCCACGCAGACGTGGGGCAAGAAGCTTCAGAATCCACGCAGACTTGGGGCAAAAAGCTTCACAATACACGCAGACTTGAGGAAGGAACATATAAGTTCAAAATATACGCAGACTTGAGGCAGAACTGCCAGCTGTCTTGATTTGACATGCCTCGACTGACATAAAATCTCTGACAGTAATTGCTTTTGTCAGTCGCAATAACTGACAAGAAGCTCTTTTGGTACGCCAACTTGGTGAAGGCTGAGTCTTGCTGAAGAAGATTTCAAAAGTCACGCAATAGTCGGCTGTGATCTCTCGAGTTCTGTGCATACGTGGCATACGAGAAGACATTCTTCGACTGTCGTGCTGTCAGTCATAATGACACTCTGACAAAATGATGAGCTGTCTTCCAGCGTAATTTTTTAAATATTGTCCTGATCAACTCAGCGTGACTTTCATTTTTAAGGCCTACACCTACGGTCTCTTAAGTCATCAAACTATATGTCTACGGGTCCAGTTTGACGATATGAACCCAACCGTATGTCCAAAGTTGGATTCCTGCGGGCCATGCACAATTTTGCCCGTTGGATCAGGTCGCGGGCATGCCAAAATAGCGTTCCGGTCGACCTTCTTAAAATTGGACCAAACTTGGCATACAGGACTAAAAAATAACACGGTCCTGATGGCGCAAGTTTCATCTCGAGTTGACGAGCATGCACAAAGTAATTGACTAGTTTACAAAGAGGCCGATACGGGGTATCTCGACGGATATGCCTCGATTTTGTCGCGCACACACAACGAAATCGGGTTCCCTCAAAGCCAACACGTCCGCAACATCCGTATGCATCTTTTGATGCTCATAGGTTGCGACCATATTACCCGGTTTGACGGGACGCACGTCGTATCGGTAGGTTTTTAAAATTTTCTAAACTATTTTAGTAGGTTTTTTCTCGATCTTTGAAAACTGATTTCTCTGTGCATAGTTCATAAACTTCGAATCTACAAATTAGGTTCTAAAGTCCTATATGTTGTATAAAATACCCTTCAATTAGTTTTGGAAAAAGTTAACACGGATGACGGGAAATGATCGCTAAACATGGCTAGTTAAAACAGTCATAAAACTATCAGGAAACAAATTTTTTTTCGGGTTTTTCGAATAAACTTTTCAACTCAATGGGTCGATACCTCGAGGAACTACTAGGTGGGTTGTCTATAGGTTAGGTAGGCTCTATGCAGCAACTTGTGGAATAAAAAAAGTAAACGTGCACGAAGAAATCAATCGACGAAGAGGCGTACCTCGCAGTGAACCGAAACAGAGTACTTCTCTATTTTGGTCGGATTTTGGGGTGTCGGCGGCCGCTCCGGCGTGGTAGGATGGCACGTGGTGGTCGCGTGGAGGCGGGGGATGCTGTGCAAGGTCTGGAAGGGGGGCACGAGGTGTGTTCGAAAGATTTAGGGTTTTATTCCCCCTCTATCTCTTGGCCTCTATAGACATATTAGGGGGGTCGGTTCTATGTATACATGGGTCAGGTTAGAAATTGTTATTGTTCCCGCAAGGGAACAGTAGAAATTTCTTTTTTTTCTTTTTTTTCATTAACTTTCTATATATATATATATATATATATATATATATATATATATATATATATATATATATATATATATAGTAACCATATATGCATATATATCTCCTATATGATATAATACTCCATAAATCCCAAAAAATCTTATTATTCGCTTTTGCTAATGTAGGGTCTATTTATAGATATTAGTACATATGTATATATTCATTTAACAATGAAATAAAGATAATCAATAATAATAAATGATTTTATTTAACAACAATAACAACAACATTAATAATAATAATAATCCTAATAACAACTAAAAATAATCCAGTAGTAGTTTTTGGTGAACATATCACGCCCACTCTTTATTTGGCTCCAGAAAATTATATGAACATTCTAGACGCCATTTAATATTAATACTACATATATTGTATGTATAACGATTATTTAAAAATATTTGTCAATTACTAAAAATAGATACAAAATATTTGCATCCACCTAAAATATGTGTACGTGGCCGTCTTTGGTCTCACTACGTGCCTACATGGACTTGGATTTGGTTCGGTCCCAGTTCGGACTAAATTGGTACAAACGGGTCTTCTAAAAGTCCATAATCTTTTAAATGAATAATTAAATCATCTATGGGGTTTAAACCGCAACTTGGCATGTCTTTCCTAGTTAGAACACACTTATGGCTCGGCCTTTCCTAGTATGGCTAATACACTAGTCAAGGCACACGACCACGCCATCCGTGCCATAATTTGTAGTCGTCTGGCACTCTAAAACTTAACCATAACTAAGGCCTTCTGTAATAATAATTAATTAATTAATTAACTATTTATAAAATTCCAAAAATTCACCATTTAATTCAAATAAATAATAAAAAAACATTTTCAAAATTTTGGGAAGAGGGGTTACAGTTAATTTGACTGAAGAAGCTAAAACTTATCGTATCTTTAAGATGAAGAGAGCTGAAGGAACCATTGATACGTTGGAGACTAGGCTGGTAGCCAAGGAATTTTCTTAGAAGCAGAAGATTGATGAGTTTGACAGATATGTCCTAGTGGCAAGGATGTCAACTATTGTGATAACGATTATCGTGGCTGTTATTCATAAGCTGATTTTCATCAAATGAATGTCAAGATAATTTTTGTATAGAGAGATCTTCATACAATAGCCAGATGGATTTGTCATTCAGGGTCATAAAGACAAAGTCTGGAGGTTGGTGAAATATATGTACGGCCTGAAGTAAGCTCCCTAGATGTGGCATAAGGAGTTTGACCAGGTCATTTGCTCAAATGGCTACAGGTTCAGCGAGACTATTAAGTGAGATTACATGAAGTTCGTTGATGATAGAGGTGTCATCGTTTGTCTCTATGTAGACGACATACAAATGTGTCACTAGAACAAAGATGTTCCTCATGTCCAGATTCTGTAACGTCCAAGTCCCATTTATGTTAGGACTAGGAACATTTTATGCCAGCTGTATATGTACAGAAATATAATTCGATATATGGATAATCCTGATATATATATATATATATATATATATATATATATATATATACACAAAAGCTATAAATGTGAATATAACAATAAATGTCTCAGGCAGTCTATCACATCCATAAAAATGCGATAATAAATCCACTAGTAAAAAATAATAGTCAATGTGAAAGTAGCCGGGTGGAGATAGATCCACTACCAAACAGCTATAATATAAGTTTGTAAAAAAAGGGTAGTTGTCTACACAAAATGATAAATGTCGCCAATGCTAAGATATGATCAGGGCTGATTATTAGGGTACATCTCCTCATCAGCATAATCCATCTAGAGCTGATCTACACTCCTGCGGATAACCCTGCTCATCTGTAACTGGAGACATCACCAGGTACTTAGAGGGACACAACAAGAAACATATAACATGCCAATATACTGAATATAAGTAAACCATGCGAGTCCTCTAACCATTCTAAGTGAAATACAGTTTAAGAATAAACCTCTGACGTATGGGCACTCTGGCTAATAAATGGGATATGGTATAATTTTTGATTGGGAATCAGGGGCCTCAGCGTATAACGTTCCTCAGAACGACAGTGGCAAACCTGAGAGGGTCATCTCACACCGTATCTCCAGCGGAGCTTCCGAGTTATAAAAGGAAAGTGCAACGCGGCCCGTACGCTAAGGAACTGTCCTCCCCACCCCCATGCCTATCCATGTCATGTCCATGACACCTATGATCATCTAATAACTGCTAAGTCCACTAAACATGCATATACTATCAGCAGTTATATCATAACCGTCGCATGTTCCATACGTAACGAAGGCCAACCGAATACGCAAGACCGTGACATATATGAGACTCACAACTCTTTGTATACATGTGTTAAGGATATAGGAGACATGCCAATATCTCACATCAATGGGGTGGTCAACTATACTAAGTCAATACAATTAAATAAACAAATAGAATGGTAAACGACTAAAAATAACTGTTCGTACCCAAGTATGACTTGGACGCACGGTATGATAGAACTAGACATAAAATAAATACTAAAATAAATAATAGTAATAAATGAACATAAAGAATAGTAAATCATGGCAAGGTTTCTTGCATGGAATGGTGTGAAGAATCGACAATATCTAGATCATCAGAAAGCAAAAGCTGTGAACGTCAACTCTCGCAAACGTCTCTGGATGCTGAAATAAACATCACGAACGTTTCCATCATAAAAGAAATGTCTATGATTGCCTACCCAAAAGTCCAATTCTGGACACAGGGGCAAAATCATAATTTTAGGTCAATTCAGTGTCCGACGTTGAACCCACTTTGCACCTAAAAGCGTGCCAGAACTAAGGTCTCTAGAATCATATCCTGTATCTTCTTCGAGCAAGTGCTTCTGTAGGTCCTGCGGATCCCCTCCTCGCGATGGGGGGCCACCAGTACGTTGTCTAACACAGAAAATCAATTATCACGTAATTTAAAAAATGGTTGATTAAAGAATCACATAGACTTAACCAAAAGATATAGATATATACCCTCAACTCGTCGAGCCAGACATACTGCACGTTTGGGGGCACCGACGAAAAGTTGAGGTAGGGACCGTGGAAGTTAGCCCTGATAATTTCTCCAAGGGCCCTGCCAACATTAAATGGAAAAAACCTACAAAGAAGAAACGACTGGATTATTAACTTGAATAAATGAAAGAAATTTAATAAATTAACTTAAATTTACTTACGAGGTCCCTGCGGGCCATAGCTCTCGTCGGAACTCGCCTCTCGGCCTCTCTAGTGCCGTCGGAGGATCCGCGGGTCCGCGTATGTACTCCCCAGTGACCGGATGGAACCGAGTATGGGGGTACTCCGGGGCCCACTGTGCAGTAATTGGGGCATCCCCTGGTGGATCCGCTGCTGGTGGTTCCGATAGCGGAACGGATCCGCTAGCAGATCCGGACTCATGCCTCGATGAAGTGGTCGATCGAGGGCGGGATGCGTCTGTGCCCGGGGTACTCTCCGGGTCGGGCTCGCTCGATGGGGTCACATCCCGGGAACTTTGAATACGACCACGACCACCAGCACCATTACGACCACGACCATGACCCGTACCACCACCACCACCACCACGACCAGTACCACGACCACGGCCAGCCATCATGACCTGTAAATAGAACACATAAACATAATTAACAATATAAAAGTATAAATGGATATAAAAAACTAAACTAAAATATACATACCACCAGTAGGGAGACGAGTGCTGCCGCGACGAAAAAGACTAGGAGTGCCATCTGCAATAAGTAAATAATCGAATGAAAAAAACATAAATTCACGTAATTGCTTTTATGAGGTCAAACTTAATTCACGTAATTGGAAGTATTTTTAATATACAACAATATTTAACATAATCATCGTCTTCGTTCTCATCCTCGGCCTCGTCTTCATCATTATCCTCCTCATCCTCATCCTCATCCTTATCTTCATCGTCGATTTCATCTGTATCCTCATCCCCATCAAATTCTTCTTCTTTTTCTTCTTCTTTTTCTTCTTCTTCTTCTTTGTCTTCTTCTTCTTCTTCTTCTTCTTCTTCTTCTTCTGCCTCAAAATTTGGGACAAGACGCCTCTTTCTTCCCTGGTTGACAGCTAAGTCTTATGTATCAACCTCTTCCTTCCCTCTATTTTCCTCAACAATATCTTCAACATCCATTGTATCTGAGTGTTGTCCCAAGTATTAGGACTTTTCGATCTGGTCCTCTTGGTATGCTGGGTCTCCAACGTTGAATGTATTTTTAGATTTAATCTTGTATACTGCCCACCAGTCAAATCGATCTCTACGACGTCTTGGGTAGCTTGTATAGTAGACTTGAACAGCCTGATTTGCTATCGCAAATGTATCGGACCCTCTATACCTCTTGCGATGATTTATATCGACGAATCCAAATTGTTTATCGATTCTCCAATCGATATTTGGTGTCGTATCGAACCACTGACATTTGAACATCACAATATGCATATCATATTGGCCAGTATATTGTAAATCTACAATATTCCGAAGTACTCCATAATAGTCAAAGTCCGGCTCGTCGTCATAGACGGTGCCTCTTATGCAAACACCGGAATCCTTGGTATTAATGCCGTCGTTGATAAATTCGACATTTATAGCATTCTGAGTTGACTTAAACCTGAAGCCATTAACGACATAGCCTGGCCAAGTCTTTATTTGCTTCTTAGGTCCCAGTGCCAGATAACGAACACTCTCATGAGTGAGTGTTGTTTCAGGCAATAAAACCTGTAAACAAATATTTATAATATAAATGTTTCAGATTATATATTAATAATCTCAATTATAATCATAGTTACTTACGTATTTGCGAAACCATGACGAAAATGTACAATCAACCTCTCTTTGAAGTCCCTCATCGGTAATATCGGGTCTCCTCATTTTGACTTCATCTCTAAATACACTATTAGAGAAAATAAGAATATATAAGTGTAGTCACTTACTTCATCAAATTCGAGATTATAACGAGTGCAAGTGTACTGACTTACTTATCCAAATCTCTCACTTCTTGTATGTCACAGTTTAACAAGACATATTGGTGAACGGTATCATACTCGTCGTCTGTCAACCACCGTCTTTTACTAGCCCCAACAGGCTTGCCGCTTACATTGAATCTTCCTCCAGCCTCAACGTCCTCGTCATTACTTTGAGGTCTATTTTGATTTGTTTTAACATGAGTATCGAAATAAACGGAGCAAAAGTTTGACACCTCTTCGATAAGATATGCTTCGCATATTGAAGCCTCTATATGAGTTTTGTTGCCAACTTTCTTGTTTAGATGGTGTAGGTATCTAGAGAGACAAATTATCCTGAGAATTAAGAAAGAATTTTAAAATCCACTGAAATTAAGCTTAAATTATATCGATATTTATGTACCTTTGAAATGTGTACATCCATCGATAATAAACAGATGCACCGACACGGGCTTCGTATGCTAGATGAATCGGTAGATGCTCCATGCTGTCGAAGAAGCCAGGAGGAAATATTTTCTCCAACTTGCAAATTGTTAAGATAATCTTCTCCTCAAGTTCAACCATGTGTTGCACAGTCAACTTAGTTGAACAAATATCCCTAAAAAATATTGATAGTTCGGCCAACGGAACCCATACAACAGAAGGCAACAACTCTTTCAAAGCAATGGGCAGTAATCTTTCCATAAACACGTGGCAGTCATGACTCTTCATTTCCGTTAGCTTGCGTTCATTGAGGTCAACGCATCTAGACAAATTCGACACATAGCCGTCGGGAAATCTTAAAGTAGATACCCACTTGCAGATTATTAATCTATCTTCCTTGCTCAATGTGTATTGTGCTATCGGCTTACTTAATTGTCCAGCAGCTCCCCTTTGTATCAAGTTCAGATAAGGACGCTTGCATATTTCGACAATGTCTTGTCTTGCTTTTGGATTGTCCTTCGTCTTTCCTTTAATGTCCATGACGGTATTGAAGACATTATCGAACACATTCTTTTTTGATATGCATAACATCAAGATTATGCCTTATAAGATTATCTTTCCAATAAGGCAAGTCCCAGAAGATACTTCGTTTGGTCCAGTTATGGGTTTGTCCGAATCCATCGACACGATTGTTCGATGGATCTTCCATTACAGTGGGCAAATCCTTTACATCTTCCCAAATATCGTATCCCGACAATCTGGCAGGCGGATGAGAAAATTCTTGTTTTCCAGCTCTGAATGCGTCCTTGTTCTTTCTCCAAGGATGACTCGCGGGCAGAAATTGACGATGACAATCAAAGAAAGAAGTTTTTTCTCCATGCTTAAGGTGGAACGCCTTACTATTTTGTATGCATATCGGACAAGACAAGGTGCCGTGAGTACTCCATCCCGATAGCATACCGTATGCGAGAAAATCATTGATTGTCCACATCAGTGAAGCTCTCATCTGAAAGTTCTGTTTCCTGAAAATATCATACGTCGTGACGCCGATCTCCCACAGTTGTTTTAGCTCATCCACCACCGGCTGTAAATATATATCGATATTCTTTGTCAGATTTTTGGGACCCGGTACGATAGCTGTCAAGAACATATAAGGAGTCTTCATACACATCCATGGTGGCAGATTGTAAGGGGTCAGAATGACCGGCCAGCAGGAGTATTGAGATCCCGACTGCCCGAAAGGGACGAATCCATCAGAACATAGCCCCATGCGTACATTTCTGGGCTCTGCAGCAAAATCTGAATGTCGAAAATCAAAATATTTCCACGCCTCTTCATCCGAAGGATGTGAAAATTCTCTATCGTCCTTTGTGCGTTCTTCGTTGTGCCACGTCATGTGTTCTGCTGTATTCTGAGACATATACATCCTCTGCAAGCGCTTCGTGATCGACAAGTAATGCATATACTTGTAAGGACGTCGTTTTCTAGTTGACTTTCTTTTTCCCCTGACTTCCTTGTAAAGATCCGTATTACAGAAGCGGCAACTTTCTACATCCTCGTTCTCCTTGTAGTACAACATGCATCCGTTGCGACAACAATCTATCTTGTCGTACCCCAGTCCCAGTTGTCGGACTGTCATCTTCGACTTGTAGAAGTTTTTTGGAAGCTCTTTTGATTCCTTCGGTAACACCTCCTTCATTAGTTGTGTAATCCGATCATAGCAAGTTTGTGGCAAGTTAAAATCGGACTTTATGTTCAACAACCGCATCGTCACTGACAGTACGGAATGTGGATCACAACCAGGATATAAAGAAGTTTCAGCATCCTGAAACATATCATAGAACTCCTTCGCCTCAGGATTAGGATCCTCCGGATCAAAATTAGGCCCTGCCGCGTCGTACACCATATCTCGTGCAAGGTTCTGCACGTCTCCATAATCAACGGAGCATTCATCGTCATCGACGTCAAAATCCGCTGCAGCATTATCATCAAAAGCATAAGTAGCAGCATTCGCAACCTGTCTTTCGGCATATAGTTCACCTTGCGATGACCACAGGCCGTAATCACGTACAAAACCCTTACGGGTCAAATGATCTCTTACACTCACCACTTCTTCGTAACGTCTATTGTGACAATTACGACATGGACACTTGATTTTGTTACCGTCCATAAACTGAGCTTTGCTCATGGCATACTTAAGAAACACTTCCACGCCTGCCTGAAAATCGTCACTCACACCTATTCTGCTCTCGTGTCGTCGTTTGTACATCCATGTACGATCAACAAAATAACGATCCATCACAGATTAGATGTAAAAATCTGTATAGTAAGACAAACTAAACAGAATTAGTATATAATCATGTAACTGGTGGATCCGCTAGTATTCTAGCTCGAGAAGAGAAAAATCTAAATACAGTTGTTACTAATAGTTCGATACCGATAGTGCGATACCGATACCGATACCGATAGTTCGATACCGATAGTGCGATACCGATACCGATACCGATAGTGCGATACCGATACCGATACCGATAGTTCGATACCGATAGCATGGTTTAAAGTATCGACCGATACCGATAGTGCGATACCGATACCGATAGTTCGATACCGATAGTTCGATACCGATTGTGCGATACCGATACCGATACCGATAGTGCGATACCGATACCGATACCGATAGTTCGATACCGATAGCATGGTTTAAAGTATCGGCCGATACCGATCCGATACGGCCGATATCGATACGGTTTGGCATGTTTCGATCCGATACCGACCGATACCAAATATTGACCGATACCGACATTGGCGGTCTTTGTTCCGGTCAATTCGGCAAAACCAATCGGTAAGGGTGACTACTATTTCATATAATTTCAAAACTACTAAGAAATAATGCTGAAATACTTAAAATTATGCCTAAATGTATAAAATATATGTTTTTAAATGTAAATAATTTATTAATAATTATTTGTTTTTCGATACCAAAGTCCGATACTCCGATACGATACCGCCGATACTACCGATATCGTCGATACCAATACTCATAGGAATAGTCCGAAACCGATTTCGATACCGATATTGTGAACCTTGTCCTTATTATCTAGCAAGCACTACCTTAGTCTAGTCATACTAGCATTAATTACCTATAATTCCTACCATGTCTACAATCACACATTACACCCCAAGCCGTGGCATGGTAGGCCTGCCTTTCATTCGCCACTCTCTAAAGCACACATACACATATATATGTATATCACAGTTAGATGTATAGATATATACATCTATATAGAATCACACAACTGACTTATGCAGATGAAGAACTGGCACTTTCCTTGACACAATGAACATATACACCATGAACCCAAACTCCATATTCAAATTTACAAATCCAAACACCACCAAAGTAATGGATACCCAATATGGATAACACATTATTAAGCCAATATATAAAATCAGATGAATTTGATAAGCAAAGCCCCCCGCCGCCCCCGACCAAAGCCTGCCGCCCCAAGCCCGCCGTCCAGCCCCCGACGCCCCTACCCTAAGCCCGCCGCCCAGCTCCCGACGCCCCGTCCAAGCCCGCCGCCCATCCTCCGCCCCCGCCCCAAGCCTGCCGCCCAGCCCCCGACGCCCTCGTCCTAAGCCCGCCGCCCAGCCCCCGAGCCCCCGCCGCCCCGCTCCAATCCCGCCGCCCAGCCCCCGATGCCCCCGCCAAAGCCAGCCGCCCAGCTCCCGACGCCCCCACCCCAAGCCCACCGCCCAGCCCCGACGCCCCCGCCCCAAGCCCGAATATCCCCAAGCCCGCCGCCTCCGCTGCCCCTACGTCGACAAACCGCGACACAGAGAGAGAGAGAGAGATCGAGAGAGAGATAGAG
>JANAVB010008798.1:18128075-18208322 GCA_029216955.1 Iris pallida
AAGTGTAGTTGGTCCCATCAAATAGGGGTGGCCTATTTATGGATTGACCCTCACCATAGTCGGTAGAGATGGGTTGTGTGGTTGCCATGGATCAACTCTAGGATGTAAATCCTGTATCAAAAGAACAGGATTCTGATACTAATTGAAGTACGTGTAGGCAACTCTAGAAGGGGGGTGAATAGAGTACTTGTGAAAATAATGATCAATTAAAAAATCAACTCTATTCAATCCCAACTAGTAAATAATTAATCAGAGTATAACGGAAATAAAGTGAAGATCAGAAAGCATACGCAGACACAACAATTTTTTTTAACCTGGTTTCGCTCGTAGAGGACTAGTCCAGGCCTGAGAACTCTAGCTCAGGATTAAAATCTACTATTTGTGAAATAGCTTTACAACCATGTGCCTTTACATAGAAGAGCACGCCAACTTCTTGAAAAGATTGCTGAGGCAAAACTTGGAATTGTCCAAGTGACTTCTTCAAGACACTTGCACAAAACTTCTAATTGACTCGCACCGAGCACCTTGTAGGATTGGAAAGTTTTATGGCTAGTAGATGAGAAGAGTATGGCTCTTTGGGATGTATAGGCTATAAGAGAGAAGAGATGAGAAGATTGGATGAATTGAAATAGGTGAAAAGGGTGCCTATATATACTAGTCCTGGGAGGTAGAGTTCGTCCAGAACTCTGTCCCAAAATTCAAAAAATTTGGCCGTTGGACAACTTTCAATGAGCAATCCCTAAAAATTTGCTCCTGGAATTTAGGAGACAGAGTTCGGCCCAAACTCTGTGTGGGGGCAGAGTTCGGCCCGAACTCTGCCTCCTAGGAGACAGAATGCTCAATAGGCTAAATGTGCTTTGGCAGTTTGGCTTTTTGTTTGTGGGGCTTCTAGTCTATGGCTGAGGTACTCAATGCGACTCAATGTACAAAAGCCTAGACTCAAATAAAATATAAAAATACAAACTTCGAAGACAAGTTCCAGCATTATTCGTCGAGCAATCGTGATGATTTGATATGTGTTAGTCGTCTGATTTGTAGTTTTGATGACGATATATGCATTAAGTTGGATCATGCCAAATATTAATTTGTTAATTATCAAGATCAGGTTGACTGTGATCCAGTTTGGGTCAACAGAATGAATATTATGGTTCATGGTCTGCAGTCCACTAGCATATATATTCGGTTAGACTCCAAAGAAATAACATGAGTCTATAAAACTAGGCTAACAAGCAGAATATATTATGATAAGGTATATAAAGCACGAGAGGATAACAAAGTAATATCACTAGCAAATACCTGAATCTTGCAGATGTAATCAACTATCATCTTGATCAGCTAACTAACTCTGCGCAATCAACTACCTGAAGAGATCATCAGGTCCTCAGGGGACTAGCAAGATACATAAAACATGTCTATCGAACAGTTTATCATGCATAAGAAAACCAGGATAGAGACATAGAATGACAAGTAACTATGAACACGAATATGTGAACAACTACGCATAAATGAACTGCTGGAAAGAAACATGAACACATGACAAAAAATCAAAATAGATACTCAAACCCTCGCCCAGGTATGGACTCGCAAGTTTGAACAGATAACTAACCCTCGCCCCTAGTATAGACTCGCAGGTTAGCTTCAAGAAATCAACCCTTGCCCCTAGTGTGGACTCGCAGGTTGGAACAAATAACGAACCCTCGTCCCAAGTATGGACTTGCAGGTTTGAACAGATAACTAACCCTCCCCCTAGTATGGACTCGCATGTTAGTTTCAAGAGATCAACCCTCGCCTCTAGTGTGGACTCGCATGTTGAGAGAAGTCGAAAACAAAAGTAGCAATTCAGTTATAACGCACTCCTCTTATGACATGGTACAACTCAGTCAACATACAGGTGAGAACATATCCAATATGAACTATAATGTCAAACCATGACAGCGTATGAAAAAGGGTAAACTAGTATGCATAGTATGAAGGAAAACTCATATCAAAGATCAGTCAACTTAACTAGATAATGCATATATTAAAGAGAAAGAAGCATAAGCATGTAAATAAACTGTAGAGGAAAATAAGATATACTTGCCTGGTGGTAGCAACATGTCCCGCAAACAACTCGTCAAATCAAAGTTAGAAAATCTAAACTCCCGAAAACGCCGATGCTGAAACAGATATTGCCAACATTATTGAAATAAACAAAATAGCTAGGATAGGCTATCCATAAGTCCAATTCTGGACACATGGGCAAAATAGTAATTTTTGGCCAAAATAATGTCTACCGTTGGACCCACATTGCAACCGAAAAACGTGCCAATACCTACTGTTTTCCATAAATAAATTCACTTTATTTATTGTGTATCTGGAAAAATTACAACTGTAGGAATCCGATCTATAAGACGATCGCTTTATCCCTTGGACTATGCGAAGAAGAAAAGCTCTCAAAATTTTGACAGTAAGTTAGATAACTATGTATCTGTACCATGAATGAGAAAAAGAACTCTATTTATAGAGTCAAAAAAAATAACTGAAAAGATAACTGTCTTCACAACCTGTGCCTAGTTGAAAATCATGCAGGATCTAACATACGCAAGGTTGTGAGCAGTTACTGGACGTGGCCTATAACTGTTGGACACATGGCAATCATGCATGAGTCGTGTGCAAGTTACAGGACACGTAGGCGAGAGATCAGTGGCATGGCTGCCACGTACTCCAATTTGATGAAATCCACGCAGACTTGTTGAAGACGAAATCCACGCAGACTTGGGTCAGAAAGCTTCAAAATCCACGCAAACTTGGGGCATGAAACTTCAGAATCCACGTAGGCTTGGGGCAAAAAGCTTCACAATACACGCAGACTTGGGGCAGAAAGCTTCAAAATCGACGCAGACATGGGGCAAGAAGCTTCAGAATCTACGCAAACTTGAGACAAAAAGCTCAAAATACACGCAGACTTAAGGAAGGAACATATAAGTTCAAAATATACGCAGACTTGAGGCAGAACTGCCAGCTGTCTTGATTTGACGTACCTCGACTGACACAAAATCTCTGACAGTGATTGCTTTTGTCAGTCGCAATAAATGACAAGAAGCTCTTTTGGTACGCCAACTTGGTGAAGGCTGAGTCTTGCTGAAGAAGATTTCAAAAGTCACGCAAAAGTCGGCTGTGATCTCTCGAGTTCCGTGCATACGTGGCATACGAGAAGACATTCTTCGACTGTCGAGCTGTCAGTCATAATGACACTCTGACAAAATGATGAGCTGTCTTCCAGCGTGATTTTTTAAATATTGTCCTGATCAACTCAGCGTGACTTTCATTTTTAAGGCCTACAAAACCCCCTTCAAAGTTTTCGAAAGTTGAAAAGACTTCAAAATTTTGAAATACTTTGAAAATATCCAAATGAATTTATTAAATGTCATGATGACTCTTCATTTTTTGAGACTGATTGAATCTAATTTATGGTGGAATATGAACCGCCGGCGAGCTCTTTTATATAAACGGGGAGAAAATTTAGCTTTGATATTCATCTTACGTCAATATGACTCCGAAGGAAGAAGCTGAAGAAGAAGCAAGAAAGTTGGGTTTCTGTGCCTATGGCGATCCTACTCTTGGGGGTAAAGAATCGGAGCCTTTAGTTTTCGAGTTCAAAGATGACCCTACTCAACTAGCCAAGAACTTCCTGAGCCACTTTGGTCTGGACAGCTCGACTTCTTCCAATGGGCGCAGCCTCGCAGAGCAGCGTGAAACGCTCAATGTTCTGTTACATCGTATGGGAGTCACTAGCGTAGAGGAATTGGGTGTCAAGCTTAGTCGCTCCACAAAATAGAGCATGTCTTTTCATGCTTCTGTTTTCTATAAAAATGTTGCACTTCTTTTCCTATGTAAGGTCATCAGTGCCTCTTCATCTTTTGCTTTGAAAAATGTGGTACAACTTCATGCTGAGAACTAGTTTTACTCCGAACAGCGTGCACTAATGAAGAGCAGCGGCACTCTTTGAATGTTTCAAATATTGTGCTATTTTCCAAAGTACACGTGACACTCATTCCGTAGTTATGAGCGCTTTTTACTCGGATCTTTCCAAAAATAGGCTTGTACTTCGACCCTATTTAAATGGATAGGTGAGTTTCACACATACTCATCTCTCTATTCTTCTTCTTCTGAGAATGACCTTTTTGCAAGATTCCATTCTCAACAGGAAAGCAATGCTTTCTGATGTTGCATTTTTGTGCACTATGTCATCAGACATTGGTTTGCCAATCTTTAGCGCCAAACTGTTTGATCTTGATGGTGAGTCCAACATAGTATGCGTACCACTTTTTACTGTTGAAAATAAGCTTTTGTTTCTGACTGAACAGGGTGTGCCTGTCTTTGTTTGGCCAGTGCAGGCCTAATGATAATGGCATTTCTGTTGATTAATTTCTTTTTCTTTGCTGTTTTCTGCAGGAGTTCGACTGAAAATTTTCTTCAGAACTGGCATTGGTGATTTGGATGCTGTAGAGAATATTCTTCTGACACCTACATCAGGGAGCTCATACGCTTTTGACGCGTAAATCAGACAACTTAGAACTCTTCGTGGGATAGAAGGGTCTTCCTCCAATGGTAGGAAGAGCCTTTATACACGGAGAGTTGGACGGTGGAGTCAACTCTACCCTGAGAAATCGGGTAGTAGAGTTCCTTTCACGGCAGAACTAGGAATTGTATCCCAATGTTGGATACATTCCTATCTCCTTTGAGAGGTCGCTCCCAATCCACCAATTGTATTGGCAGCAACACGCCTTCGGGCTGCCATACTCTGGGGTTCTCCTCTCGTCTGAGAGATAAGACCAGAGTTTGATTCCTGCTAGACAATCAGGAATTGCCACCAACAACGAATCCGTCAGAGAAGATCAAAGGAGAAGTAGATTCCCATTGGATTATTGTTGTGTACATAGAATGAAAATCCAAAATTGTAATAGATTTCCATTATGATTTGTAAGAAAGTCTAAGAAAATGTAATAGACTTTTTATGATGAAATGAGAGTGGAAATGAAAATTCTTCTATGCTCAATGATTTGTATTTGTTTGCATGAATTGTGGACATGATAGATAATGAAATCTTCTTTTCTGATTTAGAGTACATAATATTATCAGAGGTAATATGGACATGATAATATATAGAAACTCAAAAAAATAGATTGATTTCTATGCAGAGGTCAAAAATAGAAAATGACAAATAAGCAGGTAGATTCGGCATTTATCCAGAGGTTATGAAAACGTGATAAATAACGAATCCCCATTTTTTAATAGAAGATTATGAACGGACGAATCGTCAGATGATAATGAATGGATAAACCGTCGGATGAATGTAATCAATGAACGGATGAACCGTCAGTATTAATGAACAGACGAACCGTCGGGTGAATGTAATAAATGAACGGATGAACCGTCAAGCATTAATGAATGGACAAACCGTCAGATGAATATGATGCTTCGTTATTTGAAGAACTTCTACTTATAAATATAGCAGAAATCTGACAAGAACGAACACTTCTACTCTCAAACATAAAAATGTCGTCTGAAGAAGCATCCAAGAAAGCTGGAATCACCCTGAAGGTTCAGAAGGGCACTGAAGAACGTCTTGCTGATCCAGTTCAATCGAAGAAGGCAGAAGCAGGCGAAGGTTGGTCCGCACCCAAGCCACCCAGGGACATTCTGGACTTCCTGCTCGAACCAGGAAGGACTGAAGAAGAAGAAGTCATGAGGATGGCCGCTTGCAAGTTCCTCATGGGTTCCAGCAAGGAGGTTCTCGGCTCTTTTGCTGACCGCATTTTTGAGAAGGACGACAGTGGCCCGCGTCCAAATGTAGAGAAGGATGATAGTGATCTTCCTTAATATCATGTACCATTATTCATGATTAAAATAAAATAAAATTTTATTTATAAACATGAACTTGTCTGATGATTACAAACATTTATACATAATACTTTTTAAGGAATTTGCCATTAATAGGCATCATAACTTTTCGACCATCCAGTTCTGAGAGTTGATAAGCTCCATTTGAGAAAACTCTGCTTACGATATAGGGACCTTCCCACTTTGCGTCGAATTTGCCTTTCCTCATATGAGTCATAGTCATAGGACGTCTGACTGTTAGAACAAGTTCTCCTTTTTGATACGCTCGAACTCTGACTTTCTTATTAAAAGCTTTTGAGATTCTAGCTTGATAGAATTCGATATTCTGTTGAGCAGATAATCGCTTCTCATCCAGAGCTTCTAATTCCTAAAGTCGAAGACGATCATTATTCTCGACGGTGAGTTCATTAGCGATTGCTATCCTTAAAGAAGGAATTTGAATCTCTAATGGAAGAACAGCTTCGCATCCATACACCAGAGAGAAAGGTGTACATTTAGTAGCATTACGAACTGTAGTACGGTAAGCCCACAAACATTCATCGAGCTTCTCACTCCAATTACGTTTGTTAGTAGAGACAAACTTCTTTAAGAGTTTGATGATGGTCTTGTTGAAAGCTTCTGCTAATCCGTTAGCTGCCGGATTATATGCGGTAGAAGCCACATTATTGATCCGATAATCGTCACAGAATCGAGTAAATTTCTGACTGACGAACTGTAGTCCGTTATCATGAATAATGCGTCGAGGAACACCAAATCTGTAGATGACGTGGTGTTTGATAAAGCTGATGACATTGGACGTCTTAACTTCAGATAACGGAATAGCTTCGGCCCATTTGGAGAAATAATCGGTTATTGCAAGAATAAACCGATGACCTTTTAATGAAGGCGGATTGATCGGACCGATAATGTCCATGCCCCAAGCTTCGAAGGGCCATGATGCTGCTGTCGGATGTAGAAATTCAGAGGGTTGATGAATAAAATCCGCATGGATTTGACAAGCTTTACACTTCTTTGCATATTCGATGGCATCTGATACCATAGTGGGCCAATAATAACCCATACGTCGAATACGGTCCTGAAGTTTTGGTCCAGGCTGATGTGCTACACAAATTCCATCATGTGCTTCATGAATGATTTGTTGAGCCTCATCACCGGCAACACATCAAAGAAGTAGACCGTCATAAGCTCGACGATATAAGATTTTTGTAGTATGATTGTAATAGAATCTGAGTGACCGTCGTCTGATAGATGCTGTCTCACTCGGATTATCTGGAAGAATGTCATATAATACAAAATCTAAGAAAGGAAGTCTCCAATCTTTATCTGTATTTTGATTCTCGGCTGAATTACTGAAGATGAATTCCATGCTAGAATCAGATGAAGATGATATAGATTTACGACTAAATCCAAATCCTCTTGTTGCATTGACATCATGAGATGTTGATTCTTCAACGTCGACTGGAAGTCCTAGAGTCAGATTGTTTTCAAGATGAAATAATTTTTGATTGTGAACAACAATCATTTGCTGATGTCTGATTGGAATAGCTAATACCGCCGCAAGATTAGCAAGAGCATCAGCTTCGGTGTTACACGCTCGCCTAACATGCTCAATGAAGAACTCTTCAAATGAAGAAGCCATAGATATAGTCGATCTGTGATAGGGAACCAGATCTTGATGGCAAACCTCATAAATGCCCTTTATCTGATTGATAATGAGTTTAGAGTCTCCGTACGCCTCCAAATATTGAATATTCAGATGTTTAGCTAGTTGAAGACCAATAAGCAGTGCATTGTACTCAGCTACATTGTTTGAACATGGCTGATCGAGAGAATAAGCTCTTTGGATAGCAAGGCCTTCTGGTGACACAAGAACAATTCCAACTCCAGCGACAATATCACCATTAGGACCTATTCTTGATGCTCCATCAAAGAATAGACGCCAGGTAGGATCTTCTTCAGCAATTTGGTTTGAATCTAGAACTTCATCTGGGATTTCATCATAGAGTTTTGAATTTTTTGGAATTGAATGAGCAGCCAGAAAATCAGCTAAAGCTTGTCCTTTGACTGACTTCTGAGGAATATAGCGCATATCATACTGAGCAAGTAAGATTCCCCAATTAGCCAATCGAGAATTCAAAACACTGGGTTTTTTCATCATGACCTGTATAGGATTGATCCTGGAGATGACATGAATGGTCTGGCCAATGATATAATGTCGTGTCTTTTGAACAGCGAACATCAGGGCTAGACATTCTTTTTCGACCAGTGAATATCGAGGTTCAGCTCCGGTCATAGTACGACTGAGATAGTAAATGGCTTATTCATGACCATTTTTATTCTTTTGAGCAAGCAATGCACCCAATGAATGACTCATTGCTCGGGTATATAGAAGGAATAGAATTCCTGAGACGAGAGGTACCAATACTGGAGGGCTCATCAGATATTGTTTTATATCATCGAATGCTTTCTAGATTCATCATTCCAGACGAAAGAAACACCATTCTTCATGAGTTTATTGAATGGTCTGCAACGTCCTGAAAGATTAGAGATGAATCTCCTGATATAAGCGATCCTTCCTTGAAATCCTCGTAGCTCTTTTAAGGTGCGTGGAGGACGCATCTCTTGGATGGCTTTGATCTTCTCGGGATCCACGTGTATACCTTTAGAGGTAATGACGAAGCCGAGAAATTTACCACTAGAGACGCCTAAGAAGGACTTAGTAGGGTTCATCTTTAATTGATGCTTACGCATCAGATCAAATATAGTCTTCAAATCTTGGATATGATCCTCCTTTTGTCGACTTTTGACTGCAATATCATCAACATAGCATTCGACTATTTTCTGCAAATGTTCACGAAATATAGCGTTCATAGCTCGTTGATAAGTTGCTCCTACATTCTTGAGACCAAATGGCATCACTGTATAACAGTATGTACCGATCAGCATTCTGAAAGAAGTATGCTTCTCGTCATCTGGAAATATTTTAATCTGATTGTACCCAGAATACCCGTCCATGAATGACATCCGTTCAAACCCACAGGTATTATCGATCATGACATCAGTGATTGGTAGAGGGAATTCGTCTTTAGGACATGTCGTATTGAGATCGCGGAAGTCTATGCAAACTATGATCTTGCCGGTCTTTTTAAGAACAGGAACTATATTAGCCACCCAATCGGGATGTTGTTCCTCTCTAATAAATCCAGAGGCCATGAGTTTATTAACTTCAGCTTCAATTGCATCCATGATGTCTGAACGAAATCGTCGCTGTTGTTGTTTGACCGGTTTAGCATTCGGCAAAATATTGAGTTTATGAGTTGCGATTTGTGGATCAAGTCCTGGCATATCTTCATAACTCTAAGCGAAGACATCGATGTAGTCACGAATGAGTTTAATCATGTCTTGCTTATCAGTTTCTGAAAGACTTTCACTGATGAATATTGGTTTGGGATATCCCTCTTCACCAACATCTATTTGAACAAGTTTGTCTTCAGTCGGAGGTTCCTTTTGCTCGAATCGGAACTCCCATTGATTATCTAACCTTTGGGCCCATTGTTCTGATTCAGGTAAGATTTCAAACTCGTCTTCATCTTCATCACTTTCTTCAGAACGGTCAAGGGAGACCATGTTGGAAGACAGAATGTTACAGTAGAAATCACCGATACTTGTATCGGAATCCCAAGAGGTAGTACTAGAAGAATCAAATCTCTTATCTTCGTCAGATTCGGGATCTTCATGAACAATATTGATAAAAGGAATAGGAGCAGTATAGCCCAATCCACATTTCGTTCTTCCATATTTCAGAGGAGGAATTCGAACAGGCATTTTTCTTCCTTTTCCACTATTGAGGCCAGTTCTGAAGTCATAGCCCATATCTTTAATGATGTCTTTAGATTGCTGACTATAACGACGTAGTTGTAATCTTCCAGTATCATCATTTTTGTCCTCATCTTCAGGATTAGAAGGATTCTGGGGCCCTTTGTAGAAGAATATTGGCATGTCTCCTGGCTTTCTGCTGGGAACTAAAAAGTATGAAGATTGTACTGGTTCTAGGGATACATCTGTATGAACAGTCTGTACAACTCCTATGGTTATTGTGTTCAAGTCATCTAACAAATGTAAATAACTATGAACATAATTACACACATCAGCATACTGCAAAGATGGAGACTTTTTATTAAATTTAAAAGCAGCAGTATTTACATCGGGAAAAGGCTGAGCCTTAGAGATCTTAGCCAAATCAATGACTAAAGGAGGAGAAGAAGAACGAGAAGAAGCTTTGTTTCGATTAAGATCGATAACAAATGGCTCAGAAGAGGTGAGCTCCCTTGAAGCCTGAGATAGAAGAGTAGACCGCCCTCCAACTGGGATTACCAGAGTATCCTGTTTCACATGTGAAGATACAGGAACTGTAGTATGCCCACTGACAGGAATGATCAGTGTATCTTGAGTAGACGACTGAGGTAATGGAGAGCTGTAGGCTTTCTCAAGAGGAGGGGACTTCTTGATTGGTTTATCAAACCGAGCCTGTTGTTTGCCTTTCTCAAGAGCTGTAGGCTTAGAAGGAGCAGGTTCAATCGGTGCAGTTGAAGGAATAGGTGCAGTGGATGATTCTTCTTCAAGAGGAACATTAGGTGCATCTTTATCAGCAGAAGGGATATCAGGAGTATCTTCAGGATTCTTGGAATAATCCTTTAGATAAGATTTCCCTGTTCGAGTAGCACCAGCAAGTGCTTCTTCTTTGTCTTTTGGCTCTGTGTCAGGATTAGATTCGAGAGAAGTCATATGACATGATTTAATCTTTTCAGCCTTCTTAGACTTTCGAGAAGTAGTCTTTTGAAGAGGAGGAGATTCAAAGTCTGCCACTAGATCAGGATGTATCTACATGATTTTTCCTGTTTCCATAGTAATTAGCACTAATCCTTCAGACTGTGGAGGAGGAATATTCACTATTTCAAGAGTTGCCTTGGGAATAGGAACGATCCTACTTTCAAGGAGTTGAGGAGGAAAATCTCTGAATTGCATAGAGATGACATTGGAAGTGACAGTCTTCTCCTTCGGAGTAAGAGAGATAGCTCCAGATTTAATCATTTCTTGGATCTTTCCTTTCAGTACATAACATGTACGAATTGTGTGATCCAACATTCTGTGGTATGGACAGTATTTGGAATGATCTGTCTTACCAGCTTCATCAGGTTTCTTAATTTCAGGTAATTGTATTTTATTACCTTTCAACAGACATTCAAAGATACCAAGGACATCGTCATCATCAAAAGAGTATTCTTCTTTAGGGCGTGGTGCTCTTGGTTGTTGAGTTGTAGAGGCAGGAGGAGTTTGAACATTTGATGCATCTTTGCTCTGAAGATTAACTTCAAGGGTTTCTTTTCCCTTACGAGTATTGGATTTAGCATTATTGTTGGTACCTTGACCTGTTTCTTTGGGAGTCATCTGCACTCCTAAACCTTTGAAGGTTTCAGCACTAATTTCTGCGGCCTTGGCACTAACTATGAAGGAAGGCCAGTCTTGAAATTGAGTAGATCCTGTCCACATGCTGATGATTGGTAAAAAGTTTGATTTGCATGTGTCGATGGTGACAGCATCAGGAGTTCCAAGAGGCATCTTCAGAGCTTCTCTTCGAAACCGTTTAATGAAATCCTCTGTAGTTTCATTATTTTTCTGTTTGATTCTAATAAGAGCAGACATAGTCATGTCATTGAGCCCTTCATAGAACCGTTCAAGAAACATTTGTTTGAAACCGGCAAATGAGGTAATACACCCATCTGGGAGACTTCTATACCATTCATAAGCCGTTCCCTTGAGACATCCAACAAACACCCGAGTAAGGAGGGCGTCGCTTGGTTGCAACTGGTCAATCATCACTTCAAAGTGATTAATAAACTGACTTGGAGAAGTGGTTCCATCATAGAATGAGATAGTATGAGGCTTGTATTTAGGAGGGTACGATACTTGCTTCCATTCTATCGGATAAGGTTGCTTGATGCCTAACCTTTGTAAACCATCCTTCTGTTTGAATGCCTCGAATTGAGTTTTGAGATTCTTCAATTCTTCAGAGACAACTACGAAAGATTGTGGAGTTGTAGCTTGTAGAGAATAGTTGGGAGGAGGAACAGCATTATAAGCACTACCCCCAGCTCCAGAGAGACTAGGATTTGGTTGAACTGGTCCAGGAGTATTGGATTGTACTGCTGGAGGAACTTGTACTGGACTTACACCAGTGTCAATTGGTATGGCATCTGGTACAATCTGTCGATTTTGTATCTGAGTTGCCATGAGTTCATACATCGACTTCATAGTATCAGTCATAGACTTCATTTGCTGTTCCAAAGAAGCAATCCTTTGTTCTTGAGGAGTCAAGGAAGAAGAAGGTTCATCAGTATTCCCATCAACCATATAAGTCGTAACTGTACGAGGGATTATTGATGAACTGGTGGATGTTATTTGTTCTGAATCATTGCTTTGTGCATCAAAGTCAATTATAGGAGAACTACCCCCAGTAGGAAGAGGTGGGAAATTGGACTCTCCCAGGAATTCAGAATCATCTACAGAAATCAAAGTTCTTTGACTAGAGGCCAGGACTCTTGCTCTGGTGCCTCTATATACTCCATCTGGACTATCAGCTCTACCCCCAGTATCCCGAGAGGTCATGTTGACAGAAGCAAACAAAGGCTCATCTTCATCAGGCATAGGTTCACACTGAATCCGATTGAAGACAGATTATCGTTTTGTTTGACATCTGCATTGCATTGTGACTCTCGGCTGGAAGTCACATTCATGATCAACACAGTCCTGAACCATTGATTGACATCTGTATTGAATTATGACTCTTGGCTGGAAGTCACATTCAGCATGATCCATTGTCATAGAATTATTCCTTCTCTTCTGTTGAAGGTGTTCTCATAAATTTGTCTGTGACAACTGAGGTACATCAGAGAACACTCTTTGTGTATTTTTAGGAATATATTTCTGGTTCTTGGGTTTTGATGGCTCTTGATTATATAAGGAGTGATTAATATGAGCCACATAATTTCTAGCATACTCTGCATCCGGATCTTTTATTTTCATTTCCGATTGGTGTGGTTTCTTAACACCAGAAGTGCTTCCCAAACGGGTTTGATTAAGTTTTGTTCTTAGATCAGTTGGAGGTAACACATTGGTTTTTGAAACTTGGAGTTTTCCTTCCATTGATCTGGATATTTGCAGAGAAGGAAGAGTTGAACCACCCCCTTGATTAGGAGTTGGTAACAGACCTTTTCTAGACAAATTTGGTGCCCAATTCGAAGAAGTCGTAGAAGAAGATATTAAAGAATGTTTCTTCTTAGACTTATTCAAGTTTTGAGACACAGAATGTCCAGAAGGAAGAGTAGTCAAAAGACTATCTTCTTTTCTTTGACTAACAAAATTGTCAGTCAAAGCTGTTCCTGAAGTAAAAACTACAGGAGCAGAAGAAACAACTAAAGAGTTATTTCTTTTTGAAGGGACTTTGTGTGGAAGACCACCCCTAGTTCTAGTAGAACTTGGCACAGAAGAAGAAATAGCTAAAGAGCTATTCTTCTTAGATGATATACACGCTGAAATAGACTTGGTTAAAGAACCAGTACTGTCAACGTGACTTTTGAATTTAGAATTACACGCTGGAACAGATTTGGCTAAGGAGCCAGTACTGTCAGCATGTTTGTTAACTTTGGAAATACACGCTGGAACAGATTTGGCTAATGAGCCAGTACTGTCAGCGTGACTTTTGAATGTGAGATTGCACGCTGGAACAGACTTGGCTAAGGAACCAGTACTGTCAGCGTGACTTTTGGGATTAAGATTGCACGCTGGAACAGACTTGGCTAAGGAGCCAGTACTGTCAGCATGACTTTTGACTGTGAGATTGCACACTGGAACAGACTTGGCTAAGGAGCCAGTACTGTCAGCATGACTTTTGAATGCTGTCATCTTTGAGCGCACAAGAGTGTGCGTGCTTGCAGTAGAGTCTTTGCCAGTGTTAGGAGTAGACACTGTGGCAGAGACTTCACCATTGACTGCCAACAGATTCTTAGGGACATAGACAGAGCGTCCCTTCGACTTAGCAGTGGTGATGGAGGCTGAAGTGGGCTTGCCACCCTTAGCCCGCTGCATTTCTTCGTAGGCGAGTTGATCAAATTGGATCGATATCACCTTCTTCGTCGAGCCGACTGACGTAGTGTCGCATTGAGTTGTTGCCATCTCAGAAGAGGAGATGGTTTTCTCCAGCAGAGTCGTCAATTTGTTTTCCATAAATAAATTCACTTTATTTATTGTGTATCTAGGAAAACTACAACTGTAGGAATCCGATCTAGAAGACGATCGCTTTATCCCTTGGACTATGCGAAGAAGAAAAGCTCTCAAAATTTTGACAGTAAGTTAGATAACTATGTATCTGTACCATGAATGAGAAAAGGAACTCTATTTATAGAGTCAAAAAAATAACTGAAAAGATAACTGTCTTCACAACCTGTGCCTAGTTGAAAATTACGCAGGATCTAACATACGCAAGGTTGTGAGCAGTTACTGGACGTGGCCTGTAACTGTTGGACACATGGCAATCATGCATGAGTCGTGTGCAAGTTACAGGACACGCAGGCGAGAGATCAGTGGCATGGCTGCCACGTACTCTAATTTGATAAAATCCACGCAGACTTGTTGAAGACGAAATCCACGCAGACTTGGGTCAGAAAGCTTCAAAATCCACGCAAACTTGGGGCATGAAACTTCAGAATCCACGTAGGCTTGGGGCAAAAAGCTTCACAATCCACGCAGACTTGGGGCAGAAAGCTTCAAAATCCACGCAGACGTGGGACAAGAAGCTTCAGAATCCACGCAGACTTGGGGCAAAAAGCTTCACAATACACGCAGACTTGAGGAAGGAACATATAAGTTCAAAATATACGCAGACTTGAGACAGAACTGCCAGCTGTCTTGATTTGACATGCCTCGACTGACATAAAATCTCTGACAGTGATTGCTTTTGTCAGTCGCAATAAATGACAAGAAGCTCTTTTGGTACGCCAACTTGGTGAAGGCTGAGTCTTGCTGAAGAAGATTTCAAAAGTCACACAATAGTCGGCTGTGATCTCTCGAGTTCTGTGCATACGTGGCATACGAGAAGACATTCTTCGACTGTCGTGATGTCAGTCATAATGACACTCTGACAAAATGATGAGCTGTCTTCCAGCGTGATTTTTTAAATATTGTCCTGATCAATTCAGCGTGACTTTCATTTTTAAGGCCTACACCTACGGTCTCTTAAGTCATCAAACTATATGTCTACGGGTCCAGTTTGACGATATGAACCCAACCGTATGTCCAAAGTTGGATTCATGCGGGCCATGCACAATTTCGCCCGTTGGATCAGGTCGCGGGCATGCCAAAATAGCGTTCCGGTCGACCTTCTTAAAATTGGACCAAACTTGGCATACAGGACTAAAAAATGACACGGTCCTGATGGCGCAAGTTTCATCTCGAGTTGACGAGCATGCACAAAGTAATTAACTAGTTTACAAAGAGGCCGATACGGGGTATCTCGACGGATATGCCTCGATTTTGTCGCGCACACACAATGAAATTGGGTTCCCTCAAAGCCAACACGTCCGCAACATCCGTATGCGTCTTTTGATGCTCATAGGTTGCGACCATATTACCCGGTTTGACGGGACGCACGTCATATCGGTAGGTTTTTAAAATTTTCTAAACTATTTTAGTAGGTTTTTTCTCGATCTTTGAAAACTGATTTCTCTGTGCATAGTTCATAAACTTCGAATCTACAAATTAGGTTCTAAAGTCCTATATGTTGTATAAAATACCCTTCAATTAGTTTTGGAAAAAGTTAACACGGATGACGGGAAATGATCGCGAAACATGGCTAGTTAAAACAGTCACAAAACTATCAGGAAACAAATTTTTTTTCGGGTTTTTCGAATCAACTTTTCAACTCAATGGGTCGATACCTCGAGGAACTACTAGGTGGGTTGTCTATAGGTTAGGTAGGCTCTATGCAGCAACTTGCGGAATAAAAAAAGTAAACGTGCACGAAGAAATCAATGGACGAAGAGGCGTACCTCGCAGTGAACCGAAACAGAGTACTTCTCTATTTTGGTCGGATTTTGGGGTGTCGGCGGCCGCTCCGGCGTGGTAGGATGGCACGTGGTGGTCGCGTGGAGGCGGGGGATGCTGTGCAAGGTCTGGAAGGGGGGCACGAGGTGTGTTCGAAAGATTTAGGGTTTTATTCCCCATCTATCTCTTGGCCTCTATAGACATATTAGGGGGGTCGGTTCTATGTATACATGGGTCAGGTTAGAAATTGTTATTGTTCCCACAAGGGAACAGTAGAAATTTCTTTTTTTTTTCTTTTTTTTCATTAACTTTCTATATATATATATATATATATATATATATATATATATATATATATATATATATATATAAAAATATATATATATATATATATATATATATATATATATATATATATAGTAACCATATATGCATATATATCTCATATATGATATAATACTCCATAAATCCCAAAAAATCTTATTATTCGCTTTTGCTAATGTAGGGTCGATTTATAGATATTAGTACATATGTATATATTCATTTAACAATGAAATAAAGATAATCAATAATAATAAATGATTTTATTTAACAACAATAGCAACAACATTAATAATAATAATAATCCTAATAACAACTAAAAATAATCCAGTAGTAGTTTTTGGTGAACATATCACGCCCACTCTTTATTTGGCTCCAGAAAATTATATGAACATTCTAGACGCCATTTAATATTAATACTACATATATTGTATGTATAACGATTATTTAAAAATATTTGTCAATTACTAAAAATAGATACAAAATATTTGCATCCACCTAAAATATGTGTACGTGGCCGTCTTTGGTCTCACTACGTGCCTACATGGACTTGGATTTGGTTCGGTCCCAGTTCGGACTAAATTGGTACAAACGGGTCTTCTAAAAGTCCATAATCTTTTAAATGAATAATTAAATCATCTGTGGGGTTTAAACCGCAACTTGGCATGTCTTTCCTAGTTAGAACACACTTATGGCTCGGCCTTTCCTAGCATGGCTAATACACTAGTCAAGGCACACGACCACGCCATCCGTGCCATAATTTGTAGTCGTCTGGCACTCTAAAACTTAACCATAACTAAGGCCTTCTGTAATAATAATTAATTAATTAATTAACTATTTATAAAATTCCAAAAATTCACCATTTAATTCAAATAAATAATAAAAAAATATTTTCAAAATTTTGGGAAGAGGGGTTACAGTTAATTTGACTGAAGAAGCTAAAACCTATCGTATCTTTAAGATGAAGAGAGCCGAAGGAACCATTGATACGTTGGAGACTAGGCTGGTAGCCAAGGAATTTTCTTAGAAGCAGAAGATTGATGAGTTGGACAGATATGTCCTAGTGGCAAGGATGTCAACTATTGTGATAACGATTATCGTGGCTGTTATTCATAAGCTGATTTTCATCAAATGAATGTCAAGATAATTTTTTGTATAGAGAGATCTTCATACAATAGCCAGATGGATTTGTCATTCAGGGTCATAAAGATAAAGTCTGGAGGTTGGTGAAATATATGTACGGCCTGAAGTAAGCTCCCTAGATGTGGCATAAGGAGTTTGACCAAGTCATTTGCTCAAATGGCTACAGGTTCAGCGAGACTATTAAGTGAGATTACATGAAGTTCGTTGATGATAGAGGTGTCATCGTTTGTCTCTATATAGACGACATACAAATGTGTCACTAGAACAAAGATGTTCCTCATGTCCAGATTCTGTAACGTCCCAGTCCCATTTATGTTAGGACTAGGAACATTTTATGCCAGCTGTATATGTACAGAAAGCGTGCCAGAACTAAGGTCTCTAAAATTCATCAAATTATATGTCTACGAGTCCGGTTTGACGATATAAACCCAACCGTATGTATAAAGTTGGATTTTGGTGGACCGTGCACAAATTCACCCGTTGGATCGAGTTACAGGCCCGCCAAAATAGCATTCTAGTCAACCTTCTTAGAATTGGACCAAACTTGGCCCATAGGACCAGAAAAATATTCTGAATCCAATGGCACAAGTTTTATTTTAGTCCGATGAACGGTTTAAAATTGGACACGATGTTTGCAAAACGTCGATACAGAGAATTTTCGACGGATACGGTTCAATTTTGTCGCGTACACTCAACGAAATTGAGTTCCGTCAATTCCCACACGTTGACAATATCCATACGCTTCTTTCGATGCTCATGGGTTGCGGCCATGTCGCCCAATTTGTCGGGGCGCACGCCGTATCGAGAAATTTTCTAAATTTTTTTAGTTCTGAAAAATAGATTTTTTTCAAACTTTACAAACGAATAACTTTCTGTACATTGATTGAAAAATAAATCTATAATAATGGTTTTTGTAGCACTACAAGTGGTCCATAACTTATGTTTAGGATGTTCTCAAAAATTGGAAACAGATTGGTCAGAAATCATCTCCGAACATAGGTACCTGAAATCCCAATTCTGTCATTTTTGACAGTGGGTTTTCGTCCACTTTGGATCAAGTTTATGATCTATCCAAGATATATGAATTAATTCTATTTGAAGGGAGTCCTAGAGGGTCATGTTGGCTTTCCGTAACTTTTTACGGTTTGCGAAACGAAAAACTACACAGAGAGAAAGAATACGGAGAACAGGGGTACCTCGCTGTGACATTGATGTCGTGTGAGGGAGGGTTTGACGGCGACGGTTCTCCGACGATATAGGCAGTCGTTGGTGGTCTTCTAGATGTGCAGGGGTGTCGGGGTGGTTGGTCTGTCGAATGGTCGAGTGGATTGGAAGAAAGGGATTTTTCAAAAGAGTCGGGGGTCGCGCAACGTCGCACGCGCGCCCATGAAAGGGATCAGGTCTGTTGTGAAATGATGTCTCGCGAGTTATTCAATTTCTTGTGAGAAATTGATAACTCACAAGAAATTTTATATATATATATATTTTTTTTAAAAATATATATATATATATATATATATATATATATATATATATATATATATATATATATATATATATATATATATATATATATATATATATATATATGAAAACATACTAAAAAATTCCAAATAAATTCAAAAAATCCCCAAAAAAAAGTTCTAAAAATATTTTATAAAATTCCTAACGTTATAATGTACATCTCGTCATAAATGTACATAATGTAACCATTGAACGCTATACGGCTAAATCAAAATAATTGTATTAATAGAAAAAAAAATTAAAAATTAATAAAATATAATTTTTAGATAAAATAAAATTTTAAAAAATACACGGGTTTACATTCTACCCAACTTATAAAAAATTTGTCATCGAAATTTAAATCTAACAATGGGGTATCCAGTGTAATACAAATGGAAAGACGCTAATATATAAAAATCGTACCTTGATTCTCGAATAGATAAGGAAGACGGTTACGTATGTCATCTTCGTGCTCCCAAGTAGATTCACCTGGAGAGTGGTGCTTCCATGACACACGAACTAGAGGTATAGACTGGTTGCACAATACTTTCACGCTGCGATCAAGGATCTCTACCGGCTGCTCCTGGTATCATAAGCTAGGGCCAACTGTGATCTCTGAGTGATCAAGGACATGACTGCTATCTGCAACATATCTTCTCTGCTGCAATACATGAAAGACATCATGTACCCATTCTAATGATGGTGGTAGTGCCAATCTGTAAGCAACTTCACCAACTCGCTCCAAGAGGTCGAATGGCCCAATATACTTCGAGCTTAGTTTGCCGCGACCTCCGAAGCGAATCATGCCTCTAATGGGTGATATCTTTAAGAAAACATGATCGCGTTCCTTAAACTCCAAAGGACGACGATGAAGATCTGCCTACTGCTTTTGTCTATCCTGTGCTGCTCGCAGGTGGCCTTGTATTTTCTTCACCTTCTCTGCCGTGCTAACTACCAGCTATGGCCCCAAAATCTGTCACTTTCCTACGTCGCTCCAACAAACAGTAGACCGACACTTCCTACCATACAAAGCTTCAAATGGAGCCATCTGAATGCTCGCTTGAAAGCTATTATTGTAGGAGAACTCCACAAGATGAAGATGGTCTTTCCAAGATCCTCCAAAGTCTAGCATACATGCCTTCAACATATCTTCTAGTGTCTGAATAGTATGCCCTGACTATCCATCAGTTTGAGGATGATAAGCCGTACTAAACTTCAGACGAGTACCCAAGCTTTCCTGCATGCTTCTCCAGAAATGAGACATGAATCTCGAATCCCAGTCTGATACAATACTAACTGGAACACCATGTAGCTTCACTATATGCTTCATATACATATCAGCTAATGCTTCAGTGTATTGGCCCACTCTGAAGGGCAAGAAATGGGCTGACTTGGTCAGTCTATCCACTATCACCCATACCGCATCTCGTCCATTGGGACTATTTGGGAATCCCGTAACAAAATCCATGGTGATATGTTCCCATTTCCACTCAGGAATGGGAAGCGGCTGCAACAAACTGGCTGGTCTCTGGTGCTCTGCCTTCACCTGCTGACACACTAAACACTTGGCGACAAAACGAGCTATCTCTCGCTTCATCTCATGCCACCAATAATGTTGCCAGAAATCTCGATACATCTTAGTCCCTCCTGGATGTATAGAATATATCGAACATGCGCTTCTTCCATCAGCTCCTGCTGAATCTCTCCATTGGGGAGATATAGACGATTTCTACATCTTAATGTTCCATCAGTATGGATGTTCAGTCCTGTCTGCTCTCCGACTTCGGTCCTCTCAAGCCTTCGGAATCTAGCGTCGGTGGGCAACGCTGCTTTGATCCTGTCGACTAGAGAAGACTGTACCTGAAGACTAGCTAGGCTGCCATCAACTCTAGTAGTACCACTTCTATCCCAAGCTCCTGCAGATCTTCCAATATCTCTCTCTGAGTAGTAATAAAATAAGCCATGGGCTTACGACTCAATGCATCAGCTACCACGTTAGCCTTGCCCGGATGGTAGTGCAGCTCCAATTCGTAGTCCTTTATCACCTCCAACCATCTTCGTTGTCTCATATTGAGCTCCTTCTGCATGAAGACATACTTGAGACTATGGTGATAAGTATAGATATCTACTTTCTCACTGTACAAGTAATGCCTCCAAAGCTTCAGTGCAAAATTAACTGCTGCAAGCTCCAGATAATGTGTTGGATAGTTCTTCTCATGCACTCTCAGCTGTTGTGATGTATATGTTATTACTTTGCCATGCTGCATCAAGACACATCCCAATCCCTTTCCGGATGCATCGTTATATATCACGAATCCTCATAGTCCTGATAGAATGGCCAAGATGGGAGCTGTGGTCAACCGCTTCTTCAACTCACCAAAGGCGGCTTGACACTCAGCTGTCAATATGAACTCTTGGTCTTTGCAAGTCAACCGAGTCCTAGGTCCAGCAATTCGTGAAAAATCTTGTACAAACTTGCGGTAATAACCCGCCAGTCTAAGGAAACTTCTTACTTCAGAGGCTGTAGTAGGAACAGGCCATGACTTCACTGCTGAGATTTTCTCTGGATCTACGGAGATACCTTCTCCGGTGACGACATGCCCAAGAAAAGAAACCTTCTCAAGAAAGAAGTCGCACTTGCTAAGCTTTGCATAAAGCTTCTCCTTCCTCAATATCTTCAAGACGATTTGCAAGTGCTGCTCGTGCTCTTCAGGGCTCTTTGAGTATATAAGAATGTTGTTTAAGAAGACAACTACAAACTTGTCCAGGTATTGATGAAAAACCTTATTCATAAAATTTATAAAGACAGCTGGAGCATTGGTTAAACCGAAAGGCATGACCAAAAACTCATAGTGTCCATACCTGGTTCTGAATGCAGTCTTCGAGATATCTTCCTTCCGAACCTTCACCTGATGATATCCCGATCTCAAGTCAATCTTAGAAAATACTCTAGATTTTATATAAGATAAAATTTTGAAAAATACAGGGGTTTACAGATTCTGTATGAAGAATATAGGAGATGCATATCTCGTCCTAGGGATTTAGATATGTAAGCCCCCAAAATTTCATAATAGATTTTATTTATTTATGTTTATTTTGGTATTTGTACGAAAAGTACGAATACGTATATATGAAATAATTAGTAATTTTTATACGAAAGCTTTATTATTAGACTTCTCATAAATATAAAAATAAATATTTTGTTTCGATATAATATAAGGTAAATATTTTCTATATTTGCTCAAGTATAAATATGTCATCCCGAATTTGCCAAAATTATATATTTTTATTTTATTATTATAAAAATGTTTTTATTTACAAACATAGGTAGTAAAATTTGACCAAATGTATGTGATGTACATGAAATAATTTACTATTTGCATGCGATGTACATGAAATAATTCATGTATATTTTGTAAAATTTTAGTTTAAGAAAATGTTATTTGGAATTATTTTAAAGTAATTTAAATTAGTTGGAATTATTTATAATTTATAGAATAAGGTATTTTAAATTATTTTTAGTGCTTAAATATTTATGGTGATTTAGATTGAGATTATATTTTATTGAATTTGATTTAAATAGATTTAAATTAAATGTGAGATTTATCAAGTGGGATTTAGATCGTTCATAAACCTTATCTAATTAGGATTCCTCCACCCTATTTATATGAGCCTTCATATTGTTTTCTCCATAAATTTTCTCCACCAATGTTTGTGCACTGTGTCGGTGTCCACCTTCACCGTGTCAGCCTATGTTGGCCTCGGGTCCGACCATGTGTGTCTTTCCACTATATTGTATCAATACATATACAATCGTCTTTCCTTGCCCAACAATCTCGGACACGCCGATCCCTAACCAAATCCTTCACGTGTCCGTGTCAACAGCCCGACACTGATGACACAATAGAACAACCAACAACAATCCCAAAATTCCAAAACCTAACCATAACCCTAATTTTACTGGCCCTTGCTCCTCAACCACCGCCACCAACAGGCCCTAACCTGCCGAAATCCCCGGTTCACCATGCCACCTTCTGCAAATACCACCACGGATCACCGCTTCCACCACCTTGCCTGGCATCCCCCAAACCGATTACCACCGCCCTGGCCATTCGCTGGAGCCACCACCAAAATCGTACCTCCCACCTCCTTACCAATGCCACCGACCCCCAGCTGTATCCACAAACTCCAGCACCGCTGCTCCAGATCTGCTATATGTGTCCGACTCCAAGCTGATGAGCCACTTAGCCTAATATCCGACCTAGATCCGACCTCGATCCTGTTCATCACTAACCCATTCGACCATCGACGTCAACATCTTGCCGCATGCATCATCAGATCCTCTGCCTCGACCACGCCTTCAGCACCGGATCTACTGTGTCGTCGTCTCAGAGCAGCGCCTGTCGACCACCTCAAGCCCCGGCAAGCTCCACCCAGAACCGTACCAAGTCTAGTGAACCTCTCCGCCCTCTTCGACCTCTCTCTTTTCTCTCCCTCTTCCCCCTCTCAATTCCTCTCACCCTCTCTCCGCCATCACTTTCTTCTCTCTCTTTCTCTGAAATCAGAGAACAACACTAAAGTTGAGTTTTTTATTTATTTATTTTAATTTTTAATTTTTGTTTTATCTATTTTTCTTGTGGGCTTAATGATAAGGACTACGGCTCAAACTGGGCCTTGGTCTGTTGGTTATAAACTTAATAAAATTTATTAATTGGGTTGGGCCTTTTTAATGATAATTTTTGATATACTTTGGGCTATTTTTATGGGTTTGAGGATATGTGAACTACTTTGGACTTACGGTAGTAAATTTTATAACAAAATATATTCCTAAGTGAATATATATATTTTATTAATTTTAAATGTATGTTTCTATGTAGTTATTAAATAGGGGTAATATCCTTTATAAGTTTATAAATAATATATATATATATATATATATATATATATATATATATATATATATATATATATATATATATATATATATATATAGACTTGTGTTTTGGGCTTTAATCTTGGGTTGGACTATATGGACTTCCTATATTAAGGTTACATATCTTTTGAGCTTTTATATATATACTTTTAAATAAATTTATATATAAGGTTTATAAATTAAATATATATATATATATATATATATATATATATATATATATATATATATATATATATATATATATATATATATAAATATATATATATATATATATATATATATATATAAGGTTTATAAAGAAAAAAATATAAATATAGTTTTCAAATATTATAAAATATTTTCTAAAATAATATATGTATTTATTTTAACAAATTCTTTTCGAATATCACCATTGATCGTGGCTAATCGTATCTTCTATTCTCTTGCGAAACTGAACTTCCTTATGTCGACCCAAGCTAATTTGACTATTCTGGACTTGATGGAACAATTTATGCCATCATCGAAGGCCATCTTGTGAAGTTGTAACTGTGGGATCGATGGCACCTCTAGAGGGGGGGTGAATAGAGTGTAGCAGAAGTATTATTCCCAATTAAAAATAATACAGGTAAGGCAAGTAAAGACAGATAATTAATGCAATAATGTAAAAGCAGTAATTGAGTAGTGAGATAGAAATAATACATAAACTGTTGGAAATTATTCCAAAAAATCTGCAAAAAAAATAAAATAAAGTAAATGTTATCGGCCTCCGGAAAAGTCGCGCACGAAGCACTGCCCTAAGAGTTGATTCGGATCTATGTGCAGACTTGTTCCGAATGCTCCTAGTGGTAAAACTTCCGCTCTACTGGTATCTCCTCGTCGCATATAACTCGGAAATAGCGACCCCGAACTTAGCTTTCTGCCCAGAGCACAAACCGAAGAACAAAGCTTTGAATTGAACAAGAGAGAATAAGAGGGAGAGAGTGGAGTGAAGATTATGAAAAAGGACTCTCTCTTATATAGCATTAAGCATATGCTAAAGATAGTATATGCTTAAAATAGCCTATACTAAAATTAGCCAAAAGAGGCTAAGTCTCCAACTTAAAAAATGACACATGTTTGAAGACTTGGCATGTTGAAGACTTGGCTTTGAGGACTTGGCTTTTGCATGTAATATGCAACAATCCTCCCCCCCCCCCCCCCCCCAAAAAAAAGTCAAGTTTCGAAAAACATAGAGATGACAAGAGAATAAGAATTGATAGAGGATTTCTGGGCAAATATATATTATACATAGATGAGATGGACTACAGCCTTGAATCTCACTTAGTTACTATTATCTTTGTCTGAAGAAGTTCTTGATGGACTATGACTTGAATCAGACTTCTTGAACTAGATTCAGAAAATAGCACACATAATATGCTGGAGGTTCTTTGGGTCTATCGGGTGGCGCTTTGATTGGCCATGCGCACTTTTACACATTTATGAGAGTTGTCTAGGATCGCCCTGTCCTATAGTCGCGGCCTTCACGACCTCTCATATAGGTAAGTCCTCAAGGGTTGGTGATAGGTATCAACCCTGCATATCATGCTTGGACTTATCAAGAGTTTAAACTCACCCTAACTATATCACACCGGAACACTGTCACCATAGGGATGGGGTATCAATGTACACATGTACAGCCTCCTGGGCTTTTATTTTAAAGAGAATTTAATCTCAAGGTCAGTGTTCCATATTAGTCACCTAGTCCAGTTTGTTCCTACCCAATGAACCGGCTTCTTGGGATCTCCAGTCAGACTCGGTTGGGTTGCCACTGCAGGTGACTAAATTATGGGCTTAACCCCATCCCCCTTGATGATTCTAGGATCAATATCCTAGACAGACCCTTCGTCAAGTGGTCTGCAAGGTTCTTTTCTGACTTTATATAATCAAGAACCACATATTTGCCCAATAGGCTCTTTATAGACTTGAAGTGCAGCTGCAGGTGCCTATTTATCTTAGTATTTACAGAATCATGCTTTAGTAGTTCAATAACAGATTTATTATCACAATTGATGGAAATTGTAGGAACAGAAATATGATAAACAAGTATATGCATAATTAGATTTCTAAGCCATTCAGCTTCTGTACAAGTAGTGTCAAGAGCTATCATTTTAGAGTCCATTGTACTCCTAGCTATGATAGTTTGTTTGCATGAACTCCCGGAGATTGCTGCTCCTCCTAGAGTAAAAATATATCCAATAGTGGATTTCACATCATATGAATCAGTTACCCAGTTTGCATCTGAATAACCTTCTATAATATCAGGGTGTCTAGAATAATGAAGTTTATAATCTAGAGTACCTCTAAGATATCTAAATACTCTATCCAATGCAGTCCAATGTGACTAATTTGGGTTTCCGGTATATCTACTAAGTCTCCCAATAGCAAATACAATATCGGGTCTGGTTCTATTTGATATGTACATAAGGGACCCTATCATCTGTGAATATCTATGTTGTTCTATAGGTGATCCTTCATTCTTCTTGAGGCCAATATTACTGTCATAAGGAGTAAGGGCATGATTTTTGTCAAAATACTCAAACTTTCTTAGCATTTTCTCAATTGAATGTACTAAAGATAGATTATAGCCCTCTTTGCATTTAGACACTTGCATTCCTAGGATCAAGTTGGCTTCGCCTAGGTCTTTCATATCAAACTGGTTAGATAAATAATTCTTAGTGTTATTTATCAGTTCCAGTGAAGATCCTAGAATAAGGATATCATCAACATACAAGCATAAAATGACACAACTTCTACCAGAATTTTTAGAGTATATACATTTGTCATACTCATTTGGCAAGAAACCATATTCTATAATCACTTTATCAAATTTGTTGTGCCATTGCTTGGGAGCTTGCTTTAGGCCATAAAGTGATTTTACTAATCTGCAAACTTTCTTTTCTTGACCTTTAGCAATAAAACTTTCAGGTTGCTCCATGTAGATCTCTTCTTCTAGATCTCCATTCAAAAATGCTATTTTTACATCCATTTGATGGATCAGCATGTTATGAATGGATGCTAAGGCTAGAAGGGTTCTAATAGAAGTAATTCTAGCTACAGAAGAATATGTATCAAAATAATCTAATCCCTTTTTCTGAGTGAAATCCTTGGCTACTAGTCTAGCTTTGTATTTCTCTATAGTACCGTCAGCTCTGAGTTTCTTTTTGAAGATCCACTTGCTACCTATTGGTTTACTACCTAAAGGTAGATCTACAAGAAACCAAGTATTATTCTCCATAATAGAGTTATACTCATTGTTTATGGCTTCTTTCCAGAAAGGAGCATCAAAAGATGATATTGCTTCTTCGTAAGTTGAGGGATCACCCTCTATCAAATAAGTAAAGAAGCCTTCCCCTAAATTCCTCTCAATCCTTTCTCTTTTACTTCTTCTAGGTTCTAAGTCTTGTTCAGGTGGTGAGCTTGATGAATGGCAATGGGAACTTGTAGAAGGAGCTAGGGAAGAACTTGAGGGCTTGGAAGAAATTCTATCCTTAAATGGGAATATATTCTCAAAGTAAACTGTATCTCTAGCTTCTATGATGGTATTGTTAGAGATTTCATTTACTTCAGAATTAGTCACTAGAAATCTATTGGCATTGCTATCTAAGGCATATCCTATGAACACACCATCTACGGTCGTAGGTCCAATCTTTCTCTTTTTTGGTTCAGGGATTCCAACTTTTGCTAGACATCCCCAAACTTTGAGGTAATGGACTCTAGGAGTTCTACCTTTCCATAATTCATAGGGAGTCTTATCCTTAGATTTACTGGGAATCCTATTTAGGATGTAGCAAGCTGTTAATAAGGCTTCTTCCCACAAGTTATCAGGAGCACCTGAGCTGAGAAGCATGGCATTCACCATGTCTAACAGAGTGCGATTCTTCCTTTCAGCAACTCCGTTGGATTGTGGTGAATAAGGAGCAGTCACCTCATAAATTATTCTGTGTTCTTCACAGAAGTTAGTCATTTCGTTTGAGGTATACTCTCCGCCACGATCAGATCTAAGGATCTTAATTCTTTTCTCTAATTGGTTTTCAGCTTCTGATTTATAAACCTTGAATCTATCTAGAACTTCATCTTTGGTTTTGAGAAGGTAGGTATAGCAATACTTTGAACAATCATCTATAAATGTGACAAAGTATTTTCGACCGCCTCGAGTCAAAACCTTATTTGAATCACAAACATCACTATTAACTAGTTCTAGAAGATCAGAATTCCTTTCTACGGATTTGAATGGTAGTCTAGAATGTTTGGCTTGAACACAAGTCTCACACTTGTCTTTATTATCTACAGGAGACTTAGGAACAAAATTTAGGTTCATCATCCTTCTAAGGGAACCTAGGTTCACATGACCTAGTCTACCATGCCATACATTAGAAGATTCTACATTGGAAATAATAGGAGAAGGATCCAATATTTTATTTACAGTACTGAGAATAAACAGACTATCATTTACAAATCCTTTACCAACAAAGGACTCATTCTTAGAAAATACAACTTTATTAGCTTCCATTACAATCTTGTAACCAGATGCTACAAGAAGGGAACCGCTAACTAAATTTCTCCTAACAGTCGGCACGTGAAGAACATCATGAAGGGGCAGAATTTTTCCTGATGTCATCTTCAGATCTATTCTTCATCTTCCTACAATTTGTGCCGTAGAGCCATCTCCTAGGGTTATGCCTCCTCCATATGATTTCTGATAGTTTGAAAAACATGAGCGATCAAATGAAACATGAACATTAGCTCCAGAATCCAACCACTAGTCATCAGAATGGTAAGAAATATTAACTAAAGTTTGGTAAGTCACAGACCAAAAGGAACTAGAAGACCCATTCAAAATCATGTTGGCTTCTGGTTTGGCAGGGCCCTTCCCCCTATAGGAAGTCTTGATTGGTTCCTTCTTCCTTTGGAAACAGTTGATGGCCGTGTGGTTTGTTCTACCAACACAAAACAAAAACTTCCTTGATCCTGAGTCTGACCAAAGGTTCTAGGTTTTTGGAGTTGCTGGTGTTGACGATTCTGGTGGTTCTGGTGATGAGGCTGAACAATATTCTTCTTCTTAAAGATATTATTCTTGGGTTTGTGAGGATTATTAGGCTTAGGTTTGCTTTGGGATGACTCTACTAGGTTTACCTTAGCCTTAGTCTCAGCCTTGGAGTTAGAATTTAGCCTAAGTTGTTCTTCAACTCTAATTTGCTTCAGTACTTGGGCAAAAGTAAGGTCACCTTGGGTACGATGGAGGTCCTTTTTTTACATCAGACCAAGAAGGAGGGAGCTTATCTACTAGGCAAGCTATCTTATGTTCAGCTGAAAAGGTTGTACCTTTAGCTTGAATGTGCCTCACAAATTTTTGGAATTCATGGATTTGTTCGTTCATAGGTTTGTCATCTACCATGAAATACTTATTAAATGCTGAAGAAGTGAATCTTTCAATTCCAGCATCATCACAACCATATTCATCTTCTAAAGCATTCCAAAGTTCTTTGGCGCTTTTATATTCAAAGAATATATTATAAAGTGAATCAGATAAAGCGCTTAGAATTCGATGGAAGCAGTGAAAGTCTATTTCCTTAGGGGTTTTAGGTTTGGAGGAACTGGAGGGTTTGGACATTCCTATGTCAGACTCAGTGTCGTCAGAATCATTTATGATGGGTGTGGAACCACCAATGGCTGAAATCAGTCCTAAAGTGGTGAGCCAAAAATTCATTTGACTCTGCCACCTCTTGAAGTGGGTGCCATCAAACTTGGCTGGCTTAGCAATCGAAGTCTCGTCTTTGGTAGACATGATTTCTAAGGTCTGAAAAATAAAATAAAATATTAACTCAATAAGATGGATTAAGATAAAACTTAACAATTTAAATGATTTTAGTAATAGACCTTTAAAATTTTAGTTTTTTAAGTTTTGATAAGGTTGGGTTAGCTGTAGGGCCGGATCCCAGCAAGCGGAGGTTCACTAGGAACTCTTAAGAACTGGTCGCTTAGTCGATTTACGTCTTTTTGACAGAAGGGCCCTTTCGGCTTGTTCCCAAACAAATCTCTACTTTAGAACTTTAAAATTAAAAAATTTTACTAAATCAATTAATTGTTTACTTTAGCCTAAATATAAATATTGAGTAAAGAAAACTAGAATTGACAAAATTACTAACACAATAATGTTGTCTCAGGTGTCACTTTATGAAAATGACAAATTGTTACTAATATGACAAATATTCAAAATTAACAAATAACTTGTTAATGGTAGGTTAAAAATATTTGCTTGATGATAATAAAGAGTAAGCAATGTATAGCAAATTTAGTGAGTGAATAGAAGATATGCTAACACTAATATAAGTTATAACAATGCATATAAGTCTTAATGCTTACAATAATTTAAGCACCGTATATTATAACAATGTTGATAACAAATTTCATAGCAGCAATTAGAGATTTTATTTTATAAATGACTCAACTCTTAGATTATTGGAAATTATTCCAAAAAATCTGCAAACAAAATAAAATAAAGTAAATGTTATCGGCCTCCGAGAAAGTCGCGCACGAAGCACTGCCCTAAGTGTCGATTCGGGTCTATGTGCATACTTGTTTCGAATGCTCCTAGTGGTAAAACTCACGCTCTACTGGTATCTCCTCGTCGCACACAACTCGAAAAGAACGACCCCGAACTTAGCTTTTCTGCCCAGAGCACAAACCGAAGAACAAAGCTTTGAATTGAACAAGAGAGAATGAAAGGGAGAGAGTGGAGTGAAGATTGTGAAAAACGACCCTCTCTTATATAGCATTAAGCATATGCTAAAGATAGTATATGCTTAAAATAGCCTATACTAAAATTAGCAAAAAGAGGCTAAGTCTCCAACTGAAAAAATGACACATGTTTGAAGACTTGGCATGTTGAAGACTTGGCCTTGAGGACTTGGCTTTTGCATGTAATATACAACACAAATACCAAGATTTTATCCTGGTTTTCCGCTGAGAGAACTAGTCCAGGCTCGAGTTGTCACGCCCCAGAACCAGAATACTGGAGAGCGGGGGCAGACATAGCCAGCTACGTATATGAAATAGGATCCATCTCGCTATACGGTCACGACTGTCTAGATACATAAGGGTTTATCTACAAGCCAGCAGTCTCTTAAGGTCATGAACAAGCCTATTGTCTCAATCACAAGCAAGTAAGTAAAAGTCACAAGATGTATGATCATTAAATATACAATAGTAAGGCGTCCCAAACATTACATATTCAGTTGATTATGAAGCTAGTCGTTACAAAATGTCAGGACTAGCAAGAGTTTAGTCATACATGATCAACCCTAGGATCTGTTAATCATGTTACAGCCCGTAGGCAGACAGTAAGTAAAGTGCAATCGAGCTAAACAGGTGCTCGCCGGCTAAATGCCTCAAAAGAATATTTTTACAATAAAGTGGAAGATCAAAAATAAACCCACTCGTTGCCAGGGTTCCGTCTAGTGGCCACTATCTGGCTGGAAGGTCGGTAGATCCTCTAGAGCTGCTCCAAAATCTGGCCATACAAAACCAGCTGGGTCAGACCACAAAAAGAGCAAGTGCCACAAAGAAAGCTTCACTTAGGAACTAAAACCAGCAATCAGCACAAGAGTATAAATAAAGTAAGAACTGGAAATAAAGAAAATACATCAGGATGATATACAACGAGATAACCATGGAACTATTCAGATAACCAGGTTACAACCCGTAAACCAAACAAGGACCGGAGTTGTAACCCTTCGTCTGAACAGAACTTGGAATTCTCACCATTTATCGGTAAAGTAAATACAAGCATTCTGGTCATGCAGTAATCTTGAACAGGATCAGGACAAGACTAGACTGGTTAGACTCCATCCAATCATTTCACGGCCAAGCAAGAATTACGGCTTGATACTTTAACTAACTAGGGTTGTCACAAGCCTAATTACTAACAAGATGCAGCGAGATTATTCCACAGCCATAAGCCCTGCAGACCATCCAGGTTACCCAGGACGAAAATTAGGGGTTGAATTTCGGTGGATACATCGTCCAGGAAACGCATGTACCCTTAGGTAGCTTGAAGGGTGCAACACAAGACAGTGTGCTGGAAATGTGCCCTACTCGACGGCAGGCTACAGATCCCAGGAGCGCCCAGGTAACGGGATTGCCCGTAGCTGGAAAATCTCTTCATGACTAATGTATTAATCTAGATATTAGTCCTTAGTTCATTTCAATAGGTACTCCTGACCATGGTACTCAGGAGTCCCTCCCTAGACATGATGCAAGACAAGACTGGTTTATTTGTACAAGCACAATCGCCTACGGTGTCCAGGTTATTTATACAGGTCATGTCATGTCATGGAGCAGTCGCAACAGCTTATCAAAAAAATTATGTCAAGTTTAACATGTCCAGTTTACTGGTCAGGAGTGCGCCGCGACGGGCCACTATCAGGTCATGTCAGATTAGTCATGTCAGGAGTACACCACTACGGGTCACTGTCATGTCAGGCTCAATTATCATGTCCAAACATATCAAGTAAATTCGTGATTATCAAGTTCATGACAAAAGGCATAAGGATATAAAATGATGTAAAATATCTAATAAAATATCAATACGCAGGGCTATAGGAGAGCCATGCGGCTAAGGCATATGCGGCCAGGAATGATCTCATGCGGCTGGAAGAGAACAGCCCATGCGGCTGAATAGGGTCAGGCGCATGCGGCTAAAAAGGGAAGGGCTTATACGGTCAAAGGGGTACCAGTCATATGCGGCTCGGAGATCCACTCAGTCATGCGGCTGAGAAAGGCAAGACATATGCGGTCAGGAGGATAGGGAACTCATGCGGCTGGCGGGGGATGGGTCCATGCGGCTGGCTGACCAATCAAGTACATGCGGCCGGGGAGGAGAAACCCATGTGGCTGCGGAGAGCAATGACTATGCGGTCAAGGGAAGCAAACCCATACGGCTGGGAGACTGCGGTCTATGCGGCTCGCGAGCGTTGAGTTCATGCGGCTCAGGGTTGCTGGAATCCATGCGGCCAGGAAGGACTGGGCCTCAGTCATGCGGCTGAGAAGGAATACTTGCCGCATGAACTTGTCATGCGGTCAAGTCAAGACAATAGCGCATGCGGTTGGAACTGACTTGCCGCATGAATGTTCCTGCGGTCAAGTGCTACCATGCGGCTCGGGACTGTGCTTCTTCTCTAAATTTCCGAGAAGAAGTACACCATGAGCCATGGCTTCTAAGCTGCATAACTCTATCATCCTGAGCCCAAATCCGAACTTCCATAGGTCAAAATGGGGTAGAACGAAATTCTCTACAACATGGAACCATCAAAACTCGGAAATAACAAGATTAGGTAGATCAAAACCTAAGAAATCCGAAAATAATATAAATATAAATCTACAAGAATCTAGCCATGGAAAGTAAAAATGTCAAGTTCTAAAGTAAGTTAGAATGTTGTAAGGAAGAGAATGAAGCAATAAAATTAGAGTTCCTCCATGAAGCAAGTTGCACTTGCCTAGACCTCTCTCTCCCTCTCTCTGGTAGGTGAAGAATTAATGGAGGAAAGTAGAAGAGTAATGAAGAAAGAGAAGAAAGTGGGGTTAATAAATGGTAGTGGTGGTGGTATGTAGGGGGTTCACCCTTGGTTCATAATGGACCATTAGCAATCCCAAGCCGAACCAAGCCAACCCGAACCAAGAATAACCAAGCCATGAAGGAAGAGCTAAGCAAGGAATTATGCAATACAAGATAAAATACGTACACGTATTCCAATAATACGTAATACGAACCACAGGCATTACAACTCTACCCACCTTAAAAGAATTTCGTCCTCGGAATTTAATCAAGAGGCTAGACGGACAATGACCAGTTATACTAATAACAAGCAAGTTATACTAGACAATCAATCAATCACGCAAGCTAGGAATCGAAGGCATGAGGCATAAGAAGGATAGTATACCTCACGAGTCAAACAGGTCGGGATATCACGATCGGATATCATCCTCACGCTCCCACGTTGACTCGCCCAAAGAGTGATGACCCCAAGCAACTCGGACTAACTTAATAGTCTTATTCTTGAGCATATTCTCCCTGCGGTCCAATATAGACACGGGTCTCAACTCATACGAAAGGTTGGTACCAATAACCAATTCCGAATGATCCAGGATGTGGCTCGGATCTGGGATATACCATCGTAATTGGGATACATGGAACACGTCATGCACCTCGCTTAGCGACGACGGAAGAGCGAGACGATAGGATACATCTCCTACTCGCTCCAGAATGTCAAATGGCCCTATATACCTAGGACTGAGCTTTCCCCGCACGCCGAAACGAATGATGCCACGGTTAGGCGAAATCCTCAGGAATACATGGTCACCGACAGAAAACTCGAGAGGACGCCGATAAGAATCGGCCCAATGGCGCTGGCGATCTTGGGCAACTCGAAGATGATCCCTGACTCTTCTGACTACCTCAACTGTCTGAGCAATCATTTCTGGACCAGGCATCTGCCTCTCTCCAACATCATCCCAGGCTAACGGAGATCTACACTTCCTACCATAAAGTGCCTCGAACGGTGCCATCTGGATACTGGCCTGGAAACTGTTATTGTACGAGAACTCCACCAGGTACAGGTAATCTTCCTACGAGCCTCCAAAGTCGAGTGTGCAAGATCTCAATATATCTTCAAGGGTCTGGATCGTGTGCTCCGACTGGCCATCTGTTTGCGGGTGATAAGCTAAACTGAACTGGAGACGAGTCCCCAAACTCTCTTGCAAGCTGCGCTAAAAGTGCAACGTAAATTTAGAATCTCGGTCCGAGGTGATACTGACTGACATACCGTGCAACCTGACAATCTGCCTGAGGTACATCTCTGCTAACTGAGCTGTCGACTGACCAACTCTGTATGGGAGAAAGTGAGCCACCTTTATGAGCCGATCAACTATAACCCAGATAGCATCTCTACCAGTTGGGGATCTAGGTAATCCAGTCACAAAATCCATGGTCACATGCTCCCACTTCTATTCTGGAATCGGCAAGGGCTGAAGAAGTCCAGCCGGTCTCTGATGTTCAGCTTTAACTTATTGGCAAACCAAACATCGAGAGACAAACCGAGCTATCTCCCGCTTCATGCCATTCCACCAGAAGTGCTGACAGATATCACGGTACATCTTCGTACTACCAGGATGGATGGAATACTGAGAACTGTGCGCTTCCGACATGATCTCCTGTCTGATATCTCCACTGGGTACACAAAGACGATTACCATTTCGAAGTGTACCATTCTCATGAATGTATAACTCTGGTCTTCGTCCTGCCTCACACTCTGCTCTGAGCCGCTGAAGCTTAGAATCTGTTGACTGCGCCATCCGTATCCTCTCGACTATAGTGGACTGAACTTGCATACTGGCCATCAATGCCACACTGGAAGGGAGAACAACTTCTATACCCATCTTCTGAAAATCTGCTAACAGCTCTGGTTGCGCTGTTAGGAAATAAACTCCTGCTCTCCTGCTCAATGCATCTGCTACGACGTTGGCCTTTCCAGGATAATACTGCAGGTTGACATCATAATCTACAAGTAGCTCCAGCCATCTCCTCTGACGCATGTTAAGATCTTTCTGAGTAAAAACATACTTCATGCTCTTGTGGTCGGTGAAAATCTCTACCCTATCTCCATACAAGTAGTGCCTCCACAACTTAAGTACAAACACTACTGCTGCCATCTCCAAGTCATGGGTTGGGTAATACCTCTCATGATCACGAAGTTGTCATGATGCATAAGCTATAACCTTCCCATGTTGCATCAGAACACACCCTAAGCCTCTGCCTGAAGCATCACAATATACTGAGAATCCTCCAGTTCCATCTGGAAGCGCAAGAATGGGAGCCGTCATCAAGCCTCTCTTCAACTTCTCAAAAGAATCCTGGCACCCTGCAGTCCAAGCAAACTGTACATCCTTACGGGTTAATCGGGTCAATGGCGCTGAAATTCGAGCAAAATCCGAAACAAACCGCCGGTAGTAGCCGGCCAATCCAAAAAAACTGTGAACTTCTGCAACTGTGCTGGGCACTGGCCATGATTCAATAGCCACAATCTTCTGGGGATCCACTTCTACTCCTCCTCTGGTGATGATATGACCCAAGTACAAAATACGATCGAGCCAGAACTCGTATTTACTGAACTTGGCATATAACTGGTGCTCCCAGAGAATCTGAAGAACCACACGGAGATGCTGCTCATGCTCCGCCTCACTCTTGCTGTAGACCAGGATATCGTCCAAGAACACAATCACAAACTGATCCAAGTAGGGCATAAAGATGCGATTCATGAGGTCCATGAATACTGTCGGCGCATTGGTCGCTCCAAAAGGCATAACAAGGAACTCCCAATGCCCATATCTCGATCTAAAAGCTGTCTTCGGGATGTCCTGCTCTCTGACTCTGAACTGATGATATCCTGAGCGCAAGTCGATATTCGAGAATACTGCTGCCCCTTTGAGTTGATCAAACAAGTCATCTATCCTCGGGAGAGGATATATGTTCTTGATTGTCACTAAATTCAAGGTACGATAATCAACACATAACCTGGACGTACCATCCTTCTTTTTTACAAGAAGCATCGGGGCTCCCCAAGGCGATCCACTAGCACGAATGAATCCCTTGGTCCTGAGTTCCTCAATCATCTTGTACAATATCTCCAATTTTGACGGCGCCATCCGGTAGACTCTCTCTGACACTGGGGCTGTCCTGGGAATCTAGTCTATGGTGAACTCGATCTCCCGCTCTGGAGGCATACCTGGAAGCTCTTCTGGGAAAACATCTGGGAACTCATCGACTACCCTGGGCAACTGAACTGCTGCTACTGCCATCCGCAATACTGGAGGAGAGGGCTCGACTGTGCCTCGGGAAAAGAAAAACTCTGGCTCGCCTGGAATGCTAAAAATAACCCTGCCAATATGGCAGTCTATCCTAGCATACTGGTTTCTTAACCAATCCATCCCTAAGACCACATCATAATCGGCCATTGGAAATTCTATCATTCTAGCGAGGAATTCTCTACCGCTAACTACGATCCGACAGGAGGAAAACACTCTATCCACTCCCACAAGTCCGTTACCAGTAAGTATATTGAGCCTTACTGATAATGACTCGGGCTCCAATCCTACCCGTGTCGCAAATCGTGCAGACATAAAAGAATGCGATGCACCAGAATCAAATAAAGCTGAAGCTGGAAAGGAGTTAACGAGAATAGTACCTGCCACTACCTCTCCTGGTGCCAATCCTTCCTCCACGGTTATCGCCATAGCCTGACCATGCCCTCGGGGTGCTAGTTCCCTCTGCTAAAATCCTCGCTGCATGCTCTGACTCTAGGCTTGGGTTTGCGCATACTGCTGGGGGTTCTGCTGCTGGAATACTTGGGCCTGAGGTGGCAAGGGCCTCGGCAATAGATACTGCTGCTGCTGCTGGACTGGAACTGGGGCTGGTCCCCTCACCGAAGAGCTAGAAAGGTTGGACGATGATAAACCACCCCTGTTCGGGCAGGACCCAACCCTATGGTCTGGTGCTCCACAAGCCAGGCACAATCCCTGCGCCCTGCGATACTATGCTACCATATGGCCTGGCTTCCCACAATGAGAACAACCCACTACGGAAGACTGCTTCTGCTTCTGCTGCTGCTGCTGAGGGTACGTCGGGGTTGAATGCTGGACCGACGTCACTGAGGTCGCCCGCCTCGGAGCTCCAATAGTCAAGGCCCTGGCTGCCGGGACTGGTACTGAAGACTGATTCATCTGGCCGTGAGATCGCTTCCGACCTCCGGCCCTATCCACAATCCTCTGGGAGGTATACTCATGCCTCCTAGCTGCTCTCAAGACTGCATCAAAAGTTTGATGCTTAAACTACTCTACTGCCAACAAGATCTCCATATGAACTCCCTGCTGGAACCGCTGGGCTGTATCATACTCGGTTGCCACCAAGGTAGGAGCAAACCGACTAAGCCTGGAGAACTCGGCCGCATATCCATCGACCGTCCTACCTCCTTACTTCAGATTGGTGAACCTCGTCTGTAGATCGTACCGAGCTACAGCGTCAAAATACTTGGTCTAGAATCTCTCTCTAAATACTGTCGAAACAATGGGTGCCACTAATCCAACGGCCTGCGTCGTCCACCAGCTACGGGCAAGATCCAACAACTGCAGGCGCACCACGGCCACCTTCTCGTTCTCAGGGGTCCTGGCTGCTTCGAGAATCACCTCAGTGTCCTGAAGCCAAGCATCTGCTGCGATAGCATCTTCACTACCGTCAAAGAAGGGTGGGTTCAAGCGCTTGAAGCTGTTGGCCGCGCTGTTACCCTGATGACCTCCTTTGGTCAAAGCATCCGCCACTGCCTGTTGCAAGGCATCTCCATGACGATCTTGAGAAGCTATCAAGGTCCTGACGAGTCCTACTAATGTGCCGTTATCAGGTTCTACAGGTTGAACTGGCTGAACTGGTGGCTCTTCTCCAATAGGCTCGACTCTGGAGGCTACTCCGGAATGCTGGGTTTGATCCCCGGGTTGCTGCTGGTCCACGGGAGGTGCTCCGCCTTGCTGGTCGGTAGGACCACGAACAATGCCGCTGAAGAAGATGACATAGGGATCAATAAGGAAGGACCAGGACAGATCAATAAGACAAGCATGCGATCAGGACAAGAATCCAGGGATTCAAAGGATATGAGCAGAGTTCAAAGGCGAATATTGATTGAGACATCTATCCGGTAAACCCTCACAAATCTTGATTACAAGACCTGCATGGGCCACCACTTAAACCATGTCATGCCCCAGAACCAGAATACTAGAGAGCGGGGACAGACATAGCCAGCTACGTATATGAAATGGGATCCATCTCGCTATACGATCACAGCTGTCCAGATATATGAGGGTTTATCTACAAGCCAGCAGTCTCTTAAGGTCATGAACAAGCCTATTGTCTCAATCACAAGCAAGTAAGTAAAAGTCACAAGATGTATGATCATTAAATATACAATAGTAAGGCGTCCCAAACATTACATATTCAGTTGATCATGAAGCTAGTCGTTACAAAATATCATGACTAGCAAGAGTTTAGTCATACATGATCAACCCTAGGATCTGTTAATCATGTTACAGCCCGTAGGCAGACAGTAAGTAAAGTGCAATCGAGCTAAACAGGTGCTCGCCGGCTAAATGCCTCAAAAGAATAGTTTTACAATAAAGTAGGAGATAAAAAATAAACCCACTCGTTGTCAGGGTTCCGTCTAGTGGCCACCATCTGGCTGGAAGGTCGGTAGATCCTCTAGAGCTGCTCCAAAATCTGGCCACACAAAACAAGCTGGGTCAGACCCCAGAAAGAGCAAGTACCACAAAGGAAGCTTCACTTAGGAACTAAAACCAGCAATCAGCACAAGAGTATAAATAAAGTAAGAACTAGAAATAAAAAAAATACATCAGGATGATATACGACGAGATAACCATGGAACTATTCAGATAACCAGGTTACAACCCGTAAACCAAACAAGGACCGGGTTGTAACCCTTCGTCTGAACAGAACTTGGAATTCTCACCATTTATCGGTAAAATAAATACAAGCATTCTGGCCATGCAGTAATCTAGAACAGGATCAGGACAAGACTAGACTGGTTAGACTCCATCCAATTATTTTATGGCCAAGCAAGAATTACGGCTTGATACTTTAACTAACTAGGGTTGTTACAAGCCTAATTACTAACAAGATGCAGCGAGATTATTCCATAGCCATAAGCCCTGCAGACCATCCAGGTTATACAGGACAAAAATTAGGGGTTGAATTTCGGTGGGTACATCGTCCAGGAAACGCATGTACCCTTAGGTAGCTTGAAGGGTACAACACATGACAGTGTGCTGGAAATGTGCCCTACTCGACGGCAGGCTACAGATCCCAGGAGCGCCCAGGTAACGGGATTGCCCGTAGCTGGAAAATCTCTTCATGACTAATGTATTAATCTAGATATTAGTCCTTAGTTCATTTCAATAGGTACTCCTGACCGTGGTACTCAGGAGTCCCTCCCTAGACATGATGCAAGACAAGACTGGTTTATTTGTACAAGCATAATCGCCCACGGTGTCCAGGTTATTTATACAGGTCATGTCATGGAGCCGTCACAACAGCTTATCAAGAAAATTATGTCAGGTTTAACATGTCCAATTTACTGGTCAGGAGTGCGCCGCGACGGGCCACTATCAGGTCATGTCAGGTTAGTCATATCAGGAGTGCACCACTACGGGTCACTGTCATGTCAGGCTCAATTATCATGTCCAAACATATCAAGTAAATTTGTGATTATCAAGTTCATGACAAAAGGCGTAAGGATATAAAATGACGTAAAATATTTAATAAAATATCAATACGCAGGGCTATAGGAGAGCCATGCGGCTAAGGCATATGCGGCCAGGAATGATCTCATGCGGCTGGAAGAGAACAGCCCATGCGGCTGAATAGGGTCAGGCGCATGCAGCTAAAAAGGGAAGGGCTTATGCGGTCAAAGGGGTATCAGTCATATGCGGCTCGGAGATCCACTCAGTCATGCGGCTGAGAAAGGCAAGACATATGCGGTCAGGAGGATAGGGAACTCATGCGGCTGGCGGGGGATGGGTCCATGCGGCTGGCTGACCAATCAAGTACATGCGGCCGGGAAGGAGCAACCATGCGGCTGCGGGGAGCAATGACTATGCGGTTAAGGGAAGCAAACCCATGCGGCTGGGAGACTGTGGTCTATGCAGCTCGCGAGCGTTGAGTTCATGCGGCTCAGGGTTGCTGGAATCCATGCGGCCAGGAAGGACTGGGCCTCAGTCATGCGGCTGAGAATGAATACTTGTCGCATGAACTTGTCATGCGGTCAAGTCAAGGCAATAGCGCATGCGGTTGGAACTGACTTGCCGCATGAATATTCATGCGGTCAAGTGCTACCATGGGGCTCAGGACTGTGCTTCTTCTACAAATTTCCGAGAAGAAGTACACCATAAGCCATGGCTTCCAAGCTGCATAACTCTATCATCCGGAGCCCAAATTCGAACTTCCATAGGTCAAAATAGGGTAGAACGAAATTCTCTACAACATGGAACCATCAAAACTCGGAAATAACAAGATTAGGTAGATCAAAACACAAGAAATCTGAAAATAATATAAATATAAATCTACAAGAATCTAGCCATGGAAAGTGAAAATGCCAAGTTCTAAAGTAAGTTAGAATGCTGTAAGGAAGAGAATGAAGCAATAAAATTGGAGTTCCTCCATGAAGCAAGTTGTACTTGCCTAGACCTCTCTCTCCCTCTCTCTGGTAGGTGAAGAATTAATGGAGGAAAGTAGAAGAGTAATGAAGAGAGAGAAGAAAGTGGGGTTAATAAATGGTAGTGGTGGTGGTAGGTAGGGGGTTCATCCTTGGTTCATAATGAACCATTAGCAATCCCAAGCCGAACCAAGCCAACCCGAACCAAGAATAACCAAGCCATGAAGGAAGAGCTAAGCAAGAAATCATGCAATACAAGATAAAATACGTACACGTATTCCAATAATACGCAATACGAACCACAGGCATTACACGAGTACTTTTGCTTGATGTTAAATCTACTATCTTGGAAACACAAGCTTTTATCTGAAGGGCTTGCGACTTCGTACAACGTCATATTTTTATCCGAAGTCTGCGAACAAACTTCAACACTAACTGAATAGCTTTTATACGCCAAGCTTCTACAACTTGAATACTTCTAATCGGAACACACTGTCTTGGAAATGTAAAAATTGACAACTCTTTGGTGAATAAAAGGATTAGAATGGATAAAGAAAATAAAAAGTGAATTGAATGAGTAAAGTAAAAAATCTCTTCTCTATTTATAGGAATTTTTGAACCATAGTTCAGGCAGAACTTGTAGGAACAAATTATAAAGAGATGTACTCTAGAGGGGGGTAAATAGAGTAGGCAGCGGAATATTAGCTATTAAAAATTGTTAGCAATAAGATCACAGAAATATATCACAGTCATGAAAAAGTAAAGTGCGAAGAGAAAATACAAATTCGACGATGTATACTGGTCTCCCTCTTGTTAGGACTAATACAGTCGAGAGAACTCTAGCTCCCAGTTGAAATCCACTATGGAAAGATCGCAAGTTTTTGTACGAAGTCCCTACAGCTTCTACAAACGTGAGCTTTCATCCGAAGTATTCAACCAACTTCAATTGTGAAGTGTCTTACTTCTATCAAGCCTCTTGATTACAATCACTCTGAACTTATAGACCGTATCGCACTGGCAAATCGACTAGAAGATTGTAACTAGCTTGGGATTTAAAATTGATAGGTTAGTGGAGCTTTGGAAGATCATAGTAAGCTTAGAGAGAAGAGATATAAAAGTGAATGAGTGTGTTAAAATGGTAGAATTTCTTCTCTATTTATAGAATTTCTAAAGGGAAAATTCGGGCAGAATTCGAACAGAATTCTATGAGAGTGTAAACCCCCTAAAATTTACTATGATTTTTTAGTTTATTTTGATAATCATTTTATGTTGGTATTCGTACGTCTAGAGCGAATCCATATATACGAAGTATTTAAAATTCATTTTACATAAGTTTTAATTACAAATATTTTTATAGAAAATAACTATTGTGGATCGATATCGTAGTAGGTAAATATTTTTATATGCCATAGATTCTTCAAACTTGATTTTATTTTACTACTACGTAAAAACTATTTTTTACTTGTTATACAAGTATTTTTGATAAGTTAGAAAATAATATTTTTGTAAATAATATGTTCTATTCGCATGCAAGGTACATGAAGTTAAATTCATGTATATTTTGATTTTTTTTTAAATAATTGTAATTTATTTTATTTGTTTGCAAATAGATCTATCAAATATTTAAGTACTTATTATCATGAATTTTGAAATTAATTTTTATTGTATTTTTACTATTTATAAAAAAATGAATATTGAAAATTTGTTAGATTTAATTATTTAATTGTCATGATAATTTAAATTAGAAAATTATTTTTTATAATTTTGATTTAAATAGTTTAAAATAAAGATAAAGAATATCTAGTTTTTTATGGATCGGTTGAATTGGTTTTAAAAATGGTTAAATTAATTGTGAATTATCTAGCGGGGTTTAAACAATCATAATCCTTATTTAACCAAGATTTTTACCCTATTTATATGTTAGCTTGCCATTATTTTGTTCACACAAATTTCTCTTCAAATTTTCTCCACCTACAAATGTGTATGTGCATCGTGTCTGTGCACACCAAGCCATATCCATTAACTTCTTCTATTTTCACCCAAATTGAGTAATGTTCTCATTAAAGAAATTCTCTTTTTCCTTCCATCTATTTTATCTTATCACAAATTCTTAGTATATTTTTACCGATCAACCAAGTCCGTCTATCCTAGTAGTCCTTAAATTTCAAGGACGAAATTTTTCTAAGGTGGGTAGATTTGTAGCTCCTCTTCCCAAATTTTTTAAAAATTATTTCTATATATTTTAATTATTTTGTTTAAAAGTAATTTTTATCAAAATTTTGTAAAAGATATTTTGTGATTACTTTTGTTATCAAAAACTAGTTTTAAATTAATGATTTGAAATAATGTTTCTAAAAAATAATGTTCTCAAATTTTCTTATTTGAAATATAAAATAAGTTGTTATTATTTTTGGTCTTCTAAAAATTGGTTTTAAAAAAAATTGAGCGATAAAAGGTTTTTGTCTATTTATTTTTAAATAAAGATTTGGATTTATACAAGTAAGTTTTATAATATTTGATGACATCGAGTATTATTTTGATATGATAATCAGTTATTTGATTATATTTGAATTTATTTAAATTATCTTGATGGTTATCAACTATACTTTAAATTGTGTTGATAATTTAAATATTGTTTAAAATACTTACGATGACTAATTGTAGCATTACGATTTGTCTAATCTAGATTTGAAATGTTATTTGACTTAAAGATTTATCTATTATATGATTTAAATTATTTTGATAAATATTAAATATTATTTTAAAGTTATTATGTTGAGTTTGATTTGGATTTGGATTTATATGATTTGAATTATTTGATAATATATAATAATACTTAAAGTTATTATGGTGATCATTTAAAGGATTGCAACCAAATTGATTTGTTTTTAAATAATTTTTTTGATTTAAATTTATGGAAATATTTATCTATTAGAAATTCTTATCCTATTGGAATCATATCTAGCATTAATTAGATCGTTTCTTATTTAAACCAATCATATTCCTATCTGAATTAGTTGGTAATCCCAGTTATCCTTATTGATTTAATTCTAATCCTATCATAATTAGCTAATTGTTAGCCATTATATATATCTATCGAATCTTTGAATAAAATCACCTTTCAAACCATCCTTGTCGAAAATTTTCTCTTTTTTCGTCATAACTAAGCCCAAAATTCGTCATAAATTCAGCCTCAATTTTCAAAGGTTGTAGTAACTTCGAATGACCATAACTCCTAACTCCGGACTCCGTTTGACCTCCAGTTTTTTTTTGTTAGAATCGTATTGAGGTATTTTTATGAATATAAATTTTATTTTCATAAATTCTGAACTTAATTTTCTGGAAAATTGGTGGAGTGCCAGTTGTCCGAAATCTGACATATTTTAGTGTTTTCGAGATTCTGGGAGAACCAAGAATCAGAATCATGAATCGTTTGAAGTTTCGAAATGCTGACGGAAAAATACACATCATATATTTTTCCCAGAAATTTTCTAAAATATTTTATATTTGGTTTTTATTTTAGAAGTTTGTCACATCGTCTGAGATCATCTTGTGTAGCTTTGTGACTATTCTGTACCCAACGGGATTATCGGTTTCACCAGTAAGGACCTAAGACAAGATATCTTGCTATTACCTGATTATGTTACTTTAGCTCATATTCATGCATTATTCATTATTTATTTTCTGTAAAATAAACTGTGATATATGGCATAGGTAGATAGAATTTTTATTGTTTAGTTCCATTTCCTGCTATGTACTATTTTCTTATACATTAAACTTAGATTTAAGGGACCACCCTTTGTGTGTTGCATTCATAGGCCTTGACACATTTGTTTCACGTTGTTGTGAGCCACATATAGAACTCGGATATGCGTGACTGGCAGGCCACCAGTACGTATAAGCCATGCGATAGGATTAACCGCTAATAGAGATTGTATTCTTAGTTTGACTTAGCGGTTAATAGCGATTATATGTGTTGTGGATACAACATAGTAGGCATTGGGCGGAAAGAACATATCCTTAGCGTATGGGCTACTTTACACATTTCCCTTGTGACCGTACGCTCCACCGGAGATGCGGGTTGACGACCCATGATTACTGACGGCCACTGACGTTCTGCGGAACGTTATGCTCTTATTGATTGGGCCTCTGGTGCCCCAAGGGGGGACCATGCCGATCCCATTTTAGTCAGGGCCCATGTGTTGGAGGTTGTTCTTAAAATTGCATACACTTAGAATAGTTAGGCTACCTTATCCGTTAGGTATGAGTACTCTTGGCTTGGGTACTTGTATCTGATCGTGGCTTGGAACAATAACTTGTCGCAGATTAGTTTGCCATATCTTGTCCTTATTTGGTTGTAGGTGTGGCTTACTACTCCGATGAGAAGATATTGAACCTTGTTGTGGTCCGGATACCATATTGGATTCGTGACTTAGAAAGATACTTCATCGTGGGTTAGTGTGCCATCTCCTGTCCTTGTTTGGTTGGAGGGATGGTACGCTAAACCAAATGGTGAGGTATTGGACCATGTTATGATCCGATCTTACTTATTATTATTGAGCAGTATTTATTCAGTTTATATGGCATGATATTATATATCTTGTTACGTCCCTCTGAGGACCTGGTTATCTCTCCACGTGTGTGCTCTTGTCTTTCGCAGGTATTCTAGCCACGGCCGTAATCATCTCTATTTCTTTGAGGATGATTGCACTTTGATCGTCTTCGCTTCGCTCGCCAAACTCTTTCTTTTGTTATGTATTCTCTCTCTTTTAAAATAGTTGGTAGTAGATTTGTCTCCGCCCAACATCTTATATAAAGACATTTCATAGTTGATTATATGGTATCTTTTATTCCATTATTTTGTGGATGAGATTAGTTAGCCTTGATTTCACTGCATTTACAACTTATGTATACATACGAGGATTCTATATATTGGAGTATACTTTGTATGTATGCAGCTGGCATGTCTACGTACTTAGTCCTAAGTATTTTGGTACTGGAGCGTTACATATTTTTGTGGTGGCCCATGCAGGTCAGACAAATTGTTTGGTTACTTTACTGTACCAAGCAAGCCTGCATATAGAATTAGAATCTAGGATCTCATCCATATACTTGACCTCTTTCCTCGATTCTATTTCGAACTACCGTTTGACTCATCGATTTGCATCTTACTTGGTTCCTTCCATCATTATTTTTTTCTTTCCATCGTGCTTGCTAGAGGTTAGGAAGGTGACCCCTACTAGATAGACATGTTTCATTTGTCCCAAAATACCGCTAGTTTAACTCTTGTAAGTTGGGTAGACTATCTCACCACCTAGTATCCCCCTTGTTAATACGACTCATTAAGGTAGTATAAATTCAAGGTCACCAAAAAGATATTCTAGAGATCCCTAACTTATCTAGTCTTCCAAAGCCTTACACAAGAAGACAATAGGACGACTGTATAGGCACCAACACAAGACATGACGTAGATTCTTAAGGAGCTTGGATTAATTATACTTTCTATCAATCTTAATCTCACATGCCTATATTTTTACCATCTTGACTAATGTTGCTACTATAGCCTAGTTTTGCAAGCTTATCCATTATCGAGCTTGTTCATAACACATGCTATTGAGCACGTGCTCACTGACATATTGTCTAGTCAGTACCGGTGCATGATGGTATGATCAACCTAGTGCACTTCGGTTCGCTTTTCATATATTATTCTACGTGGATGGAGATATAGTTAAACTTGTCCTCTAGAGTCTCATCTGTGACTGTCTTGGCAATTCTCTTTTTAATTATTCAGTCGCCTTTGAACCACGTATTCGTATTTGATAACATCTTCTTCAAACTCTTCATTATTTTTGCCTATCACTTATTTTGGAAAGACAAAACACTCGTATTTGATTGATAGACACGAAGTATACCACTTATAACCATGATAGTTCTATATATACGAGTGTAGCTAACCATCGACCAAGTTATGTGATTACAACCTTGCTTTGAATTACTCGTCCTTTTCCTCAACCCTAGATCTATTATCGTGACCTTCTAGTCATTTGAAACTGGAGAGTGATTAGAATTGTTTCCTTAATCGTACCCTAACTTAGAAGACTATCTTCTCTATAGAAACCATGCCTCACGAGTCTCTAACCTATTTTATGCTTATCTACTTGATTCCTTAATATGCCTTACTTATCTTGATTACTTAAACCTTATCCTTTATTTTCCTGCGTTAAACTAGTAGCTTGCAATCGCTGCCTAAACCCTTACCACGACCATGGAACCTAACCATAATTTCTCCCAATTATTTTGCTTTAAACTTTGACAATTTTTTTTAATTAAACTCCTCCGTCATTCATGCAACATTGTTTCTCCTATGATTTCCTTGTGCAAAGATGAAAATTTTGATCATGACACCCTCCAGTTATACGAGACTAGATTGGAAAACCTCATAGAGGATATTACAAATATGAATGGATAAGAGGAGTATGCGGCACATATACGATCGGGTTGTAGGACACTAATAGATTAAAGATTGAGAAAATTGACATATGATGATAAAAGATTTTGTTATGATGGTACAACCAAAAAGCATATATTCTCGATTGACAAATTAGCTTTCGAGATTTATCGAACACTGAAGACGACTTTTATTTTTGGGGTTTATGGATATATTTTACATTGATAAATGAGTTCAAATTTTCTGGTAAGAAGATTTTTGACTTTAATTCGACTAAATTGATTGAAGGTTTCGAGGAAATTATAGATTGAGGAAATGTATATACATGTATGATGGAAAAAGAAGGTTAGAGAATTATTTAAATTCAAAAAAAAAAAAAAGAAGAAAAGAATTTATCCAAAATTCTATTACGAGATATAGGATTTAAAGATATAAATATTTTTTGAAATATAAATTTCGAACGGATGAATTGAAGGAAAATGTTTTTCACGAAAATAAATTTTGTGGAATACGAACTTTGAGGATAGATGACGTGTTGAGTATAGAAAAGTCATTGATGATTATGTTAGAAACACAACTTTGAAAATTGTGACGGATTATGACAATATCCAACAAAAGTATAAATATTGAAGTTATTGATCACAAAATTGGTCGAGAAGGTTAATAATCTATTTTGGGATCATACATTTAAAGATCCATGATAGTATTGAGTCGAATTATACACTGATGGGTTGTCATGCTCGCGATCATCTACACTATGTCGTGCCTTTATTTTCCTATTTATCTAAATTGCGATTAATCAAATTGCTTAATTCTCCCCAGATAAATTGATCATGAATTCTCACTAATAAACTCTTTCTATCTCTTCAACCCTACCTATCCTAGTTATTCCTAAATTTCGAGGATGAAATTCTTGTAAGTTGGGTAGGATGTAAACCCCCTAAAATTCACTATAATTTTTTTAGTTTATTTTGATAATCATTTTATGTTGGTATTCGTACGTCTAGAGCGAATCCGTATATACGAAGTATTTAAAATTCATTTTACATAAGTTTTAATTACAAATATTTTTATAGGAAATAACTATTGTGGATCAATATCGTAGCAGGTAAATATTTTTATATGCCATAGATTCTTCAAACTTGATTTTATTTTACTACTACGTAAAAACTATTTTTACTTGTTATACAAGTATTTATGATGTTGAGACTTTAAGTAAGTTTTTTGTGAATGGAATAACAACATATATATAGGAGAGGCTAGCCTCCTCTCCTATCATTCTAGCCAATGTGGGACTAAAGCCCAATAACACTATATATATATATATCAACACTCCCCCTCAAGATGGGCGAAAGATATTCACTAAGCCCATCTTGTCACATCCTCTCATCATGTTGATAGAACTAAGCCCCTTTGTCAGTCCGTCTGCTACCTGATCTTTGGTTGGAACATAGCCCAGCTCTAGTTCTCCTTTATCCAGTTTTTCTTTGATGAAGAATCTGTCAATCTCAATATGTTTGGTCCTGTCATGCTGCACTGGATTGTTGGCAATATTAATAGCTGACTGGTTGTCACACCATAGCTTCATCTTTGCTCCCTGGTCCAGCTTTAGCTCCGTCAGCATATTCTTCAACCACAACAGTTCTGTGACTCCCAAGGCCATAGCTCTATACTCTGCTTCAGCTGTTGATCTGGCCACTACTGACTGCTTCTTACTCCTCCAGGAGACCAAGTTGCCTCCTACAAATATGCAGTATCCCGATGTGGATCTCCTGTCGTCAGCACAGCTAGCCCAGTCAGAATCATAATAGCCCTCAATGCCTACATGATTATTTCTTCTGAAGATCAGTCCCTTCCCGGGGGCTCCCTTCAAGTACCTCAGAATCTGGTACACTGCGTCCATGTGACCCTTCCGGGGGTCATGCATGTAGCGGCTTACTACACTTACCGCAAAGCTGATATCAGGTCGAGTGTGGCTTAAGTAGATTAACTTGCCCACCAATCTCTGATATCTATCCCGGTCAACTGGTTCTCCAGCTTCAGCATCCAGTTTAAACTTCTGGTCTATCGGTGTCGTAGCTGGTTTACATCCCATCATCCCTGTTTCCGTAAGCAGGTCCAGTGCGTACTTCCTTTGAGAAAGAACGATTCCCTCATTATCTCGAGCAATCTCAATCCCAAGGAAGTATCGAAGAGGGCCAAGATCTTTCACCTCGAACTCCTTGCCAAGTTTTACTTTGAGTTGGGCGATCTCCTGCTCATCATTGCCTGTGATAATCATATCATCTACATATACTGCAAGCATGGTGATATGGCCTCCACTCCGTCTGAAGAAGACAGTGTGATCAGCATTGATCTGCTGATATCCCATCCCTATCATTGCTCTCCTGAACCTGTCAAACCATGCCCGAGGAGACTGCTTCAGTCCATAGAGAGACTTCTTCAGTCTGCAGACCTTGCCTTCTGTCTGTTTTGTGCCGAATCCTGGTGGTATCTCCATGTACACCTCCTCTACTAGATCTCCATGAAGAAATGCATTCTTCACATCTAGTTGGTGTAGCCTCCACCCTCCATTGGCTGCCAGGGAGATCAAGGTCCTGACAGTGCTCATCTTCGCCACTGGTGCAAAGGTCTCGTCATAGTCAATGCCGTACGTCTGACTGTATCCTTTTGCCACCAGTCGAGCTTTATAGCGCTCAACCTGTCCATCTGGGTTCTGTTTCACAGTAAAAACCCATTTACATCCAACTGCTCTTTTTCCTTCTGGCAGTCTCACCAGCTCCCAAGTGTGGTTCTTCTCAAGAGCTCCCAACTCCTCGTGCATTGCCGCTTTCCACTTTGGATCGTTCTTGGCAACCTGCCAATTGTTAGGTACAGTAATACTATCCAAAGATGCTATAAATGCTCCATGAGAAGAAGATATATGATCATAAGAAACAAACTTAGCAAGATCCCAACCATATCTGTCCGGAGGATTTCCCGCATTGCTACGAGTAGTCCTTCGTGTAGGTAGTGTTATGGGAGACATCGGAGGAACGATATCACCTGAGGAGGGTGGTGGTGTAGATGAGGAGGATGGTGGTGTAGGTGTCTCAGGAGTTGGGACAGGCGCAGGCAAGGGACTTGGCACTGACACTGTAGGTACTGGTCCTGTAGTCTGCTTGTTGTTTCTCCTGTTGTAGGTCAGTAACTCCCCCTGAGCCGTAGGTGTAACACTTCTCGTCTCCTCCCTCTGTTCCGCTTCACCTTCATGTTCCCCCTCAACCGTGTCTCTATGCCAAACTTCTAAATCGGTTACCACCAGATTCTCCAAGTTCTCTATCTCCCCCTCTCGCCTTATACTTGTAGTATGAGGCGTGTTATACGAAGTTCCATTCTGGCGGTAATATGGCTCATGCTCCCGGAAGTGGACGTCCATACTAACAAATTTCTTCTTCTCTACTGGACTCCAGCATACATACCCCTTCTGAGTTGCTGAGTAGCCCACGAAGATGCACTTGACTGCTCTAGGGTCAAGTTTTCCAACGAATGGTCTGTTGTCCTTCACAAAACACACACATCCAAACACCTTTAGTGGAAGTATTCCACTATTATTACCTTGTAATACTTCACATGGAGACTTCCATCCCAGGACTTTTGAAGGCATCCTGTTTATAAGTTGAGCTGCTGTCAACACCGCATATCCCCATAGGTGTTGTGGGACATTCATGTCGATCATCATACTTCTTGCGGTCTCCAGAAGATGTCGGTTCTTCCTTTCTGCTACTCCATTTTGTGCTGGTGTATATGCACAAGAGGTCTGATGCTGTATTCCATGTGCTGACAAGTACTCTGCAAGTGTCCTATTGGTATACTCCGTCCCATTGTCAGATCTCAGTATCTTCACCACTGCATTATACTGAGTCTGGACATATTTATGAAAGTCCCGAAAACAAGCAAATACATCACTTTTGTTCTTCATCAAATACAGCCAGGTGACACGAGATGCACAATCGATAAACGAAACAAAATACTTATACCCATTCATAGTGTTAGCAGCACATGGGCCCCAAACATCAGAATGAACTACCTCAAAGACTGAAGAACTCTTATGACCATTTCCAACATATGAACTCCTAGTAAGTTTTCCTAACTCACATGCATCACATACTAATTTTCTTTTATTTGATTTTGCATACATATCTGGATACAACTTATTTAGAGTATCAAAGGAAGAATGCCCCATCCTCCTATGATGAAGTATCAAAGTGTCTTCAGTCCTCTGCTGCAGCTCCTCCATTCCAGCCTTCTCTGCCATAGACACCAATGCTGAGTCCAGTTCGTCTTGATCTAGGTACCACAGTCCATCATGCCAAGTGCCAGTCCCAAGTCTTCGTCCCGTCCCTTTCTCCTGGAAGATCACCTTAGGAATATCAAAAGAAACAATGCATTTTAGTTGGAGAATTATAGAACTAATAGACAAGAGACTGACAGGGAAGGATGGAGCATGCAAAACATTGGATAACCTTACTGAACCCGTACAATTAACAGTACCCTTACCGACCACTGGTTGGAAAGTACCATCCGCAGTCTGAATGGTGTCTGTCGATGCTAGGTGAGTGTACGAGGAAAACTTACTAGCATTTCCGGTCACATGCCGAGATGCTCCTGAGTCGATAATCCAGTCTGACATTTTAAGGGAAGACATAGATGCAAGAGCGTGAGACTCGTCAGTACCTTCTGATGGATGGGCATACATAGCGGCATTGCCTCTGAAGAATGGAGTGGATGCCTCCTCTGCTCCGCTCCTCCTGTCTCCTTCGATTGACGCTTTTTGCTTTCTCTCCAGCAGGTCCAGTAGCGCCTGATCCTCTTCAGTAAAGGCGCCGTCAGCTCCTCCATTCCCATCTGCCACCAGCAGGTTTGCCCGATAGCCTCCTCGACCACCTCGTCGGCCTCCTCGACCACGTCCACGTCCAGCATATCCTCGTCCACGTCCACCACCTGAGTCTCCCTCCTTAGGTGGTTTGGTACAAGCATATCGATGGTGCCCCATCTCACCACAGTTGTAGCACTGCCGATTCTGTTGCCAGAGCTCTCCCTTGGATCCTGTATCCCCCGAACCGGTAGCTGCTAGTGCTGACTTCACTTCGGGTAAAGCACCTGTCGATGATGCGCCTGTCCCTGTCTGTAATCTGATCCGCGTCTCCTCCTGGATCATGGCTGAGATAGCCCCCTCGAGACTAGGGATCTCTGGCTGGGCGAGGAGTAAGGCTGTCCTCTGTGTGAATGCTGCAGTCAGTCCCTTAAGGAATTTCATCGTCCTCTCCTGCAGACACACCTGTCTCTCCTTGCACTTTGGGTCCCCGCAGCTTGCCCGTTTGGAATGGTGATCATAATCCAGCCAGAGACGTTCCAACTCCGTAGCGTACTCCTGCACCGTCTTCTCGCCTTGTACGGTGTCGTCGATCTCCCCTTTTATCTGGAAGATCCGTAGATTGTTACCTATGCCATCATAGGTTCTTCTCAATTTCTCCCATACGTCTTTCACCATCTCAATGCCATCTACTGTGGAAGCAATAGACTGGACTAAGGAGTTGAGAAGCCAGATATAAATCACCATATGAGTGGATTTCCACTCGTCGCGTCCTGTCGAGCCTTCTTCCGGCTCTGTCTTCTAGCCTGTCAAGAATCCCTCCAGGTTCTTACCTGCAAGGGTTCTTCTCACCCGCCGTGACCAACTCAAATAGGTGGCTGGTCCATCCAACTTCAGATCGATGGAGGGTAGTTCCAACTTTGGCGGTGCTCGTGTCGTGCTTTCACCAGCCGACACCTTTATCAACTTCAGCAATGTCGCCACATCGTCAGCATCCAGCTTCTTGAGAATCTCCTCCATCGATGCTTCTTCTCGATCACTTCACACTTGCTCCACGACTCACGCTCGTTCTTGCCGTCCTCTCCTAAATCCGAATATGTCTGATTTCATCGGATCTAGGGATTATAGGCATCTCCTTGAGATTGATCTCAAGAACGAGCGTGAATCTTGTACCCGCAAAAAAGCGGTACAGCAATTTTCAGGCTGACCTACAGCGTAGGTGCCCTAATTCAGGCTGACCTACAGCGTAGGTGCCCTAAAAGTGGTGTGCAGGCTGACCTACAGCGTAGGTGCCCTAATTCAGGCTGACCTACAACGTAGGTGCCCTAAAAGTGGTGTGCTCGGAGGCAACCACGGCAGCAGCAGCAGCAGTTGCAGCCGCAACAGCGGCACAGCAACAGCAGCAGCACGGCAGCGGCGGCGGCGGCGCGGCGGCTGCAGCAGCAGCGGCGGCGGCGACGCGGCGGCTGCAGCAGCAGCAGCAGCGGCGGCAGCAGCAGCGGCAGCGGCGGCAGCTGCAGCGGCAGCGGGCGGCAGCGGCGGCGTGGAGGAGGGGAAGAATCTGTCAATCTCAATATGAGAGGAGGGGTCTCTGACGCTACTGGACCTGCTGGAGAGAAAGCAAAAAGCGTCAATCGAAGGAGACAGGAGGAGCGGAGCAGAGGAGGCATCCACTCCATTCTTCAGAGGCAACGCCGCTATGTATGCCCATCCATCAGAAGGTACTGACGAGTCTCACGCTCTTGCATCTATGTCTTCCCTTAAAATGTCAGACTGGATTATCGACTCAGGAGCATCTCGGCATGTGACCGGAAATGCTAGTAAGTTTTCCTCGTACACTCACCTAGCATCGACAGACACCATTCAGACTGCGGATGGTACTTTCCAACCAGTGGTCGGTAAGGGTACTGTTAATTGTACGGGTTCAGTAAGGTTATCCAATGTTTTGCATGCTCCATCCTTCCCTGTCAGTCTCTTGTCTATTAGTTCTATAATTCTCCAACTAAAATGCATTGTTTCTTTTGATATTCCTAAGGTGATCTTCCAGGAGAAAGGGACGGGACGAAGACTTGGGACTGGCACTTGGCATGATGGACTGTGGTACCTAGATCAAGACGGACTGGACTCAGCATTGGTGTCTATGGCAGAGAAGGCTGGAATGGAGGAGCTGCAGCAGAGGACTGAAGACACTTTGATACTTCATCATAGGAGGATGGGGCATTCTTCCTTTGATACTCTAAATAAGTTGTATCCAGATATGTATGCAAAATCAAATAAAAGGAAATTAGTATGTGATGCATGTGAGTTAGGAAAACTTACTAGGAGTTCATATGTTGGAAATGGTCATAAGAGTTCTTCAGTCTTCGAGGTAGTTCATTCTGATGTTTGGGGCCCATGTGCTGCTAACACTATGAATGGGTATAAGTATTTTGTTTCGTTTATCGATTGTGCATCTCGTGTCACCTGGCTGTATTTGATGAAGAACAAAAGTGATGTATTTGCTTGTTTTCGGGACTTTCATAAATATGTCCAGACTCAGTATAATGCAGTGGTGAAGATACTGAGATCTGACAATAGGACGGAGTATACCAATAGGACACTTGCAGAGTACTTGTCAGCACATGGAATACAGCATCAGACCTCTTGTGCATATACACCAGCACAAAATGGAGTAGCAGAAAGGAAGAACCGACATCTTCTGGAGACCGCAAGAAGTATGATGATCGACATGAATGTCCCACAACACCTATGGGGATATGCGGTGTTGACAGCAGCTCAACTTATAAACAGGATGCCTTCAAAAGTCCTGGGATGGAAGTCTCCATGTGAAGTATTACAAGGTAATAATAGTGGAATACTTCCACTAAAGGTGTTTGGATGTGTGTGTTTTGTGAAGGACAACAGACCATTCGTTGGAAAACTTGACCCTAGAGCAGTCAAGTGCATCTTCGTGGGCTACTCAGCAACTCAGAAGGGGTATGTATGCTGGAGTCCAGTAGAGAAGAAGAAATTTGTTAGTATGGACGTCCACTTCCGGGAGCATGAGCCATATTACCGCCAGGATGGAACTTCGTATAACACGCCTCATACTACAAGTATAAGGCAAGAGGGGGAGATAGAGAACTTGGAGAATCTGGTGGTAACCGATTTAGAAGTTTGGCATAGAGACACGGTTGAGGGGGAACATGAAGGTGAAGCGGAACAGAGGGAGGAGACGAGAAGTGTTACACCTACGGCTCAGGGGGAGTTACTGACTTACAACAGGAGAAACAACAAGCAGACTACAGGACCAGTACCTACAGTGTCAGTGCCAAGTCCCTTGCCTGCTACTGTCCCAACTCCTGAGACACCTACACCACCATCCTCCTCATCTACACCACCACCCTCCTCAGGTGATATCGTTCCTCCGATGTCTCCCATACCACTACCTACACGAAGGACTACTCGTAGCAATGCGGGAAATCCTCCGGACAGATATGGTTGGGATCTTGCTAAGTTTGTTTCTTATGATCATATATCTTCTTCTCATGGAGCATTTATAGCATCTTTGGATAGTATTACTGTACCTAACAATTGGCAGGTTGCCAAGAACGATCCAAAGTGGAAAGCGGCAATGCACGAGGAGTTGGGAGCTCTTGAGAAGAACCACACTTGGGAGCTGGTGAGACTGCCAGAAGGGAAAAGAGCAGTTGGATGTAAATGGGTTTTTACTGTGAAACAGAACCCAGATGGACAGGTTGAGCGCTATAAAGCTCGACTGGTGGCAAAAGGATACAGTCAGACGTACGGCATTGACTATGACGAGACCTTTGTACCAGTGGCGAAGATGAGCACTGTCAGGACCTTGATCTCCCTGGCAGCCAATGGAGGGTGGAGGCTACACCAACTGGATGTGAAGAATGCATTTCTTCATGGAGATCTAGTAGAGGAGGTGTACATGGAGATACCACCAGGATTCGGCACAAAACAGACAGAAGGCAAGGTCTGCAGACTAAAGAAGTCTCTCTATGGACTGAAGCAGTCTCCTCGGGCATGGTTTGACAGGTTCAGGAGAGCAATGATAGGGATGGGATATCAGCAGATCAATGCTGATCACACTGTCTTCTTCAGACGGAGTGGAGGCCATATCACCATGCTTGCAGTATATGTAGATGATATGATTATCACAGGCAATGATGAGCAGGAGATCGCCCAACTCAAAGTAAAACTTGGCAAGGAGTTCGAGGTGAAAGATCTTGGCCCTCTTCGATACTTCCTTGGGATTGAGATTGCTCGAGATAATGAGGGAATCGTTCTTTCTCAAAGGAAGTACGCACTGGACCTGCTTACGGAAACAGGGATGATGGGATGTAAACCAGCTACGACACCGATAGACCAGAAGTTTAAACTGGATGCTGAAGCTGGAGAACCAGTTGACCGGGATAGATATCAGAGATTGGTGGGCAAGTTAATCTACTTAAGCCACACTCGACCTGATATCAGCTTTGCGGTAAGTGTAGTAAGCCGCTACATGCATGACCCCCGGAAGGGTCACATGGACGCAGTGTACCAGATTCTGAGGTACTTGAAGGGAGCCCCCGGGAAGGGACTGATCTTCAGAAGAAATAATCATGTAGGCATTGAGGGCTATTGTGATTCTGACTGGGCTAGCTGTGCTGACGACAGGAGATCCACATCGGGATACTGCATATTTGTAGGAGGCAACTTGGTCTCCTGGAGGAGTAAGAAGCAGTCAGTAGTGGCCAGATCAACAGCTGAAGCAGAGTATAGAGCTATGGCCTTGGGAGTCACAGAACTGTTGTGGTTGAAGAATATGCTGACGGAGCTAAAGCTGGACCAGGGAGCAAAGATGAAGCTATGGTGTGACAACCAGTCAGCTATTAATATTGCCAACAATCCAGTGCAGCATGACAGGACCAAACATATTGAGATTGACAGATTCTTCAAGTTCTCTATTTCCGGTCAGCTAGGATGAGAGATTAGGGTTAGGGTTTGTGGAGAGGAGGGGTCTCTGACGGTATTCTAAGCAATTTTAGGCTCTGATACCATGTTGAGACTTTAAGTAAGTTTTTTGTGAATGGAATAACAACATATATATAGGAGAGGCTAGCCTCCTCTCCTATCATTCTAGCCAATGTGGGACTAAAGCCCAATAACACTATATATATATATCAACATATGATAAGTTAGAAAATAATACTTTTGCAAATAATATGTTCTATTCGCATGCGAGGTACATGAAGTTAAATTCATGTATATTTTGATTTTTAAAAACTAATTGTAATTTATTTTATTTGTTTGCAAAGAGATCTATCAACTATTTAAGTACTTATTATCATAAATTTTGAAATTAATTTTTATTGTATTTTTACTATTTATAAAAAAAAATGATAATTGAAAATTTGTTAGATTTAATTATTTAATTGTCATGATAATTTAAATTAGAAAATAATTTTTTCTAATTTTGATTTAAATAGTTTAAAATAAAGATAAAGAATATCTAGTTTTTTTATGGATTGGTTGAATTGGTTTTAAAAATGATTAAATTAATTGTGAATTATCTAGCGGGGTTTAAACAATCATAATCCTTATTTAACCAAGATTTTCACCCTATTTATATGTTAGCTTGCCATTATTTTGTTCAACAAATTTCTCTTCAAATTTTCTTCACCTACAAATGTGTATGTGCATCGTGTCCGTGCACGCCATGCCATATCCATTAATTTCTTCTATTTTCACCCAAATTGATTAATGTTCTCATTAAAGAAATTCTCTTTTTTCTTCCATCTATTTTCTCTTATCACAAATTCTTACTATCTTTTTACCGATCAACCAAGTCCGTCTATCCTAGTAGTCCTTAAATTTTGAGTACGAAATTTTTTAAGGTGGGTAGATTTGCAGCTCCTCTTCCCGAATTTTTTAAAAATTATTTCTATATATTTTAATTATTGTGTTTAAAAGTAATTTTCATCGAAATTTTGTAAACGATATTTTGTGATTACTTTTGTTATTAAAAACTAGTTTTAAATTAATGGTTTGAAATAATGTTTCTAAAAAATAATGTTCTCAAATTTTCTTATTTGAAATATAAAATATGTTGTTATTATTTTTTGTCTTCTAAAAACTGGTTTTAAAAAAAAATTGAGCGATAAAAGGTTTTTGTCTATTTATTTTTAAATAAAGATTTGTATTTATAAAAGTAAGTTTAATAATATTTGATGACATCGAGTATTATTTTGATATGATAATCAGTTATTTGATTATATTTGAATTTATTTAAATTATCTTTATGGTTATCAACTATACTTTAAATTGTGTTGATAATTTAAATATTGTTTAAAATACTTACGATGACTAATTGTAGCATTACGATTTGTCTAATCTAGATTTGAAATATTATTTGACTTAAAGATTTATCTATTATATGATTTAAATTATTTTGATAAATATTAAATACTATTTTAAAGTTTTTATGTTGAGTTTGATTTGGATTTGGATTCATATGATTTGAATTATTTGATAATATAGAATAATACTTAAAGTTATTATGGTGATCATTTAAAGGATTGCAACCAAATTGATTTATTTTTAAATAATTTATTTGAATTAAATTTATGGGAAGATTTATCTATTCGAAATTCTTATCCTATTGGAATCATATCTAGCATTAATTAGATCGTTTCTTATTTAAACCAATCATATTCCTATCTGAATTAGTTAGTAATCCCAATCATCCTTATTGATTTAATTCTAATCCTATCATAATTAGCTAATTGCTAGCCATTATATATATCTATCGAATCTATAAATAAAATCACCTTTCAAACCATCCTTGTCAAAATTTCTCTTTTTTTCATCATAACTAAGTCCAAAATTCGTCATAAATTCAGCCTCAATTTTTAAAGGTTGTAGTAACATCGAATGACCATAACACCCAACTCCGGACTTTGTTTGACCTCCAGTTTTTTTTTGTTGGAATCGTATTGAGGTATATTTTATGAATATAAATTATATTTTCATAAATTCTGAACTTAATTTTCTGAAAAATTTGTGGAGTGCCAGTTGTCCGAAATCTGACATGTTTTAGTGTTTTCTAGATTCTGGGAGAACCAAGAATCAGAATCACGAATCGTTTGAAGTTTCGGAATGCTGACGGAAAAATACACATCATATATTTTTCCTAGAAATTTCCTAGAATATTTTATATTTGGTTTTTATTTTAGAAGTTTGTCACATCGTCTGAGTTCATCTTGTGTAGCTCTGTGACTATTCCGTACCCAACGGGATTATCGGTTTCACCAGCAAGGACCTCAGGCAAGATACCTTGTTATTAGCTGATTATGTTAGTTTTGCTCATATTCATGCATTATTCATTATTTTTTCTGCAAAATAAACTATGATATATGGCATAGGTAGATAGAATTTTTATTGTTAAGTTCTATTTCCTGCTATGTACTATTTTCTTATACATTAAACTTAGATTTAAGGGACCATCCTGTGTGTATTGCATTCATAAGCCTTGACACATTTGTTCCACATTCTTGTGTGTCACATATAGAACTCAGATATGCGTGACTGGCTGGCCACCAGTACGTATAAGCCATACGATAGGATTAACTGCTAATAGAGGTTGCATGCTTAGTTTGACTTAGTGGTTAATAGAGGTTATATGTGTTGTGGATACAACATAGTATACATTGGGCGGGAAGGACATATCCTTAGCGTATGGGCTACTTTACACATTTTCTTTGTTACCGTACGCTCCACCGGAGATGCGGGTTGACGACCCATGATTACTGACGGCCACTGACGTTCTGCGGAACATTATGCTCTTATTGATTGGGCCTCTGGTGCCCCAAGTGGGGACCATGCCGATCCTATTTTAGTCAGGGCCCATGCGTTGGAGGTTGTTCTTAAAACTGTATACACTTAGAATAGTTAGGCTACCTTATCCGTTAGGTATGAGTACTCTTGGCTTGGGTACTTGTATCTGACCGTAGCTTGGAACAATAACTTGTCGCGGATTAGTTCGCCACATCTTGTCCTTGTTTGGTTGTAGGTGTGGCTTACTACTCCGATGAGAAGGTATTGAACCTTGTCGTGGTCTGGATACCATATTGGATTCGTGACTTAGAAAGATACTTCATTGTTGGTTAGTGTACCATCTCATGTCTTTGTTTGGTTGGGAGGATGGTACGCTAAACCAAAGGGTGAGGTATTGGACCATGTTATGATCTGATCTTACTTATTATTATTGAGCAGTATTTATTCAGTTTATATGGCATGATATTATGTATCTTGTTATGTCCCTCTGAGGACCTGGTTATCTCTCCAGGTGTGTGCTCTTGTCTTTCGCAGGTGTTCTAGCCACTACCGTGATCATCTCTATTTCTTTGAGGATGATTGCACTTTGATTGTCTTTGCTTCGCTCGCAAAACTCTTTCTTTTGTTATGTATTCTCTCTCTTTTAAAATAGTTGGTAGTAGATTTGTCTCCGTCCAACATCTTATATAAGGACATTTCATAGTTGATTATATCGTATATTTTATTCTTTTATTTTGTGGATGAGATTAGTTAGCCTTGGTTTTACTGCATTTACAGCTTATGTATACATACGAGGATTCCATATATTAGAGTATACTTCGTATGTTTGCAGCTGGCATGTCTACGTACTTAGTCCTAAGTATTTTGGTACTGGGGCGTTACAGAGAGAATCTGGACATATAGTTGTTGCATCCGTAACTGCGGAAAGGCTGAGTTTAAAATCCAACGTTCATATAGCCGAACTCGGGCCGAATTCGGGGCGAATTCGCTTCGAATTCTTTTGGTGCAAAATTGGTTTGGTTTTGGGTTTGCAACTCAGGTTTTTGGGCTTTGGATATTCAAGTAGTTAGGAAGTAGTTTTTGGGCTTTGTGAGTGGGCTTGTTTTCAAAATAAAAGGGTATTTTGAAAATATTTCTTGGGTAGCCTATTTGTCAGTACGACACAGTTTACAATGTATTTTCTAGACTCAATAAAATAGAAAAGTATTGATAATTTGAAATGCAGATGTGACGACAAATACAGTTCCAAGTTCTAAAGTCTTGAAGGCACAGGCTGTCGCTGTTCATCCAAGTAACCGTTATATCGAGACAGGGTTAGATCAATTATTAAAATCTGGTTCAACCATGACCAATGGGCTAACAATCATCCCCATTTTGATAATTGACAAACATTGACCAATATAACATCTTGGTCTAGTTTTGAAAATCTCAAAACGTATGCACTTATGTTTGGTACTATACTATGTCCTCTTAAAAAATATCCTGCAAAAGATGTTAGATCATTTTCTCTCCTATTGTCACGTCGCAAAATAATTGCAAAGAGATAAGCTCCCCCACAATTATGCTTAAGAAACAAGCAGTAAAGAAAAACAGAGATAATATAAATAAAATAACATAAATGTCACAGGCAATTTATGAGTTGAAGCTGTAGCTAAAAGATAATGCTAAACATAAGTGCATACCAAAAGAGACAATAAATACTGAAATAAAAATGCATAATAATAAAAGAGTTTGGAACAACAAACTCAGCATCGCAAACAGTCATACATAGAAGTGCATAAAAGTACTATCTTAGAATGTAGGAACATTTCCAAGAACACAATGTAGGAACGAAATATAAAGCACTATACTCTAGAAGGGGGTAAAAAGAGTAAGCAGCAGAAATTTAGCTATTTAAAAAATTGTTAGCAACAAGATCACAGAATATATATCACATATATGTAAATGAAAAGTAGAGAGCAGAGAGCAAACATAAACACAAGGATGTATATTGGTTTTCCTCTTGTGAGGACTATTCCAGTCGGAAGAACTCTAGCATCCGGTTGAATCCACTATGGAAAAATATTGCAAGTTTTCCTTCGAAGTTCTTGCAACTTCTACAATGCGAGATTTGATCCGAAGTACTCGACCAACTTCAATTGTGAAGTGTCTTTCTTCAATCAAGTCTCTGATTACAATCACTCTAAAACTTCTAGAACGTACAGCACTGGCAAATCAACTAGAGGATTATAACTGGCTTGGGATTTAAAAATAAATAGCTCAGAATACTTTGGAAAAACGTATTAGGCTTAGAGAGAAGAGAAGAGAGAGGTGTGTTGAAATGAGAAAAAATCTTCTATATTTATAGGTTTTCCAAAGGAGAATTCGGACAGAATTCGGAAAAAATTCGGACAGAATTCTTTGAGAGAATCTCGGCAAATAGTCGTTGCATCCGTAACTGCAGGATGACTAAGTTCAAAGTCCAACGTGCACTAACCGAACTCGGGCAGAATTCGGGCCAAACTTGGGCCGAATTCCCTTGGGGTCCAGAGTTTTATTTTTAGGATTTTTGCAAATCGGATTTTGGGCTTTTTCAAAAGTTTTAAGGCAGTCAGGAGCTTTTTGTAAAATTGGTTATTTTCAAAATAAAGGATATTTTAAAAATATTTTGGAATAACCTATTTGCTAGTACGACTCGGTGTATATCGTATTCCTAGACTCAATAAAATGTAAAAAATATATTGAATATTGAAATGCAGACTTATATGGCAAAACAGCTTTAGTCTTGAACGGTAGCAATAGTAGTTCTCAGCAATTATCCAAGTAGCCCTTATATCGAGACAAGGTTAGATCAATTATTAAATCAGGTTTGACCATAACCAATGGGCCAATAATCTCCTTCATTTTGATAATTGACAAACCTTGACCGATATAACATCTCGATCTTTTGATTTGAAACGAATTAAAATTAATGTACTTATTCAGCTTGTATGGTACTGTATCCTGAAAAAAATTATGTATCCTACAAAAGATGTTAGATCCATTTTCTCTCTTGTTGTCACTTAGCAAAATGATTGCAAAGAGAGAAGCTTTCCCACAATTCATGCATAAGAAACAAACATTGAAGAAATACAAAAAATAGACAAAATAACATGTATTGCACAGACAGTTCTATGTAAGAAGCATAAACTAAGATAGGTAATGCTACGCATTAAAAAAATACATACAGAGAATAATAGAGAGAGTACGATACACACAAAAATAATAAATGCATACTAATAAGAGTTTTGAAAAAGTATCAACTCATCAGACAGTCACAGTACTAAAAAATTAAAGATAAAGTACTATCTTGGAATGTCAGAGCATTTCCAAGCATACATAGACAAAATAAAGTCTAACTAGATAACATCTAGACAAAGTATAAAACGTTTAGATCAGAAATCCTAAGAATCATCATCATCAGTGCCAGTAGCGCCACCATGTCCGCAAGGACCAGCTCCAGAAGTGCCAGCTCCATGAGAAGGATGTGGAGTAGCACCAGAACTATGTTACCAATCATAAGCGTTACCAGGCTCGAAGAAGTGACGAACCGCCTCATCCTCATAATGGTAGCCAGATACAGCTGGATCTCAGGAAAGAGAACTGGCAGAATGACCAGCCTGAACAAATCGGAGATCCGCCAAAGAATTTATAAGAACCTAAACCCGACTGGTATCTTGGAACTTGCGTTCCGTTGATGTGTCAGTAATAAATGCTTGCAAATCAAAAAGATGCTGGTGAATACTCTCATAAGACATAGGGTAGTCCTGTGCATGTGGAGGTGCAGCAATAGGAGGAGCAGGAGGAACAACTGTGCTGCGACGAGAAAGCTGAAGATACTTGGGCTTAGAGTCACGAGCACAAGTGGATAGATCAATATCAAAATACTAAAAGATGATTAGGAGGATCATCGCATAAGCAAGGTTTCTATTCCTTTTGCGACAATGACCCGTCATCTGAATAATCATTTTGGGGATAAAAAAAAGGAATCCCCTTATGAATATGATATAAAGCAGACATTTTAAGGGTAATCACATCGTTCTTGGAAGTGGATTTGGGCATGATAGTGGAGTAGACAATGCGATGCAATTCATAGAAAAATAAGTTCAAATTAGCAGCTTTGAACTTACCCGAACGAACTCGATCAGGAGAGAAGAGTTCATTCTTGAAGCTGTTTAAGGTCGTGCCTACGAGAAATTCAAATTTCGTGATATCGTCTAGCAGAGCACCTTCATTTATGAATATGATATAACACAGACATTTCAAAGGTAATCACATCTCCTTGGAAGTGGATTTGGGCAAGATAGTGGAGTAGACAATGCGATGTAATTCATAGAAAAATAAGTTCAAATTAGCATATTTGAACTTACCCGAACGAACTCGATCAAGAGAGAAGAGTTCATTCTTAAAGTTGTTAAAGGTCATGCCTACGGGAAATTTAAATTCCGTGATATCGTCTAGCAGAGCACCTTCATTTTGAATATCAAGGACTTTTGCTAAGTCGGCATCATAGAATTGAATATCGGTTCCGGTGAGACGACTCTTAACAGTGAAAGTGTCAAGGATAAAATTGCAACAAAATAAACAAATATCATTAGTTGCAATAGGATACGAATGAGTAATAAGGTTGTGCAATCCTAATGCTTCAAAGTAAGTCCGGTGGGACGGAAAGATAGTCCATTTAATCGATGTGCCGGGACATATGTTGCGAATCGAGAAATCCTCATACCATAAAAGTGATTAATCATAGGTTTGGAAGAAAAACCCATTGAACGCCCCGTCGTCCGATTGGGTGGGCGAAAAGAGTGATTTGTGGATGGGATCCGAAGACGAGGCCTCTTCACTAGCTGTCACCTTCTTCCTCTTGAAGGGGTTGAAGTTCTTAGGCATTATTTCTATAAAAAGTATAAAAATTTATGAAATTGAAAATAAGAGAAGGAGGAGGATATACCTTCTGAAATTTGAGTATGTGGAGGAGAACTAGATTCTACGTACGAATCCAAATTTTGGATTGAAAACTCCAAACGATTTGAGAGATATTAAAGGATGAAAATATTGGATTTTGGAGCTTAGGGCGCGGCTGGTGCTGTATTTTGAGGAGATAGAGGTGACGAATAGGAAGGGGCCACTTTGGTTCCGACGTAAAACATCCGACACCAATAGAACTCGGACCGAATTCGTTCAGAGTTCGGCTGGGGTTCTGTTGACGTATTTTTGAACAGAAGTAAATGCAATGCCACTTTATATTCATCAATCCTTTTTCAATTATTTAATTCCAAGTTTAGTTATTTTAAATTTTAATTAATATAATTAATATTATTTTATGAATTAAATTTTGTTACACAGCAACTCTTTCAGATTAGTAGAAGGTGTACTGTCCCAACTAACGGAGATTCACTGGGGAACACTTAAATACCGTTTTACTTTAGCCGTAGCCGTGGTGATAGACAGACCCTTTAGCCGTAGCCGTAGCCGTACCAATTGTAGGAATAAAATGTAAAGCGCTATACTCTAGAGGGGGGATGAATAGAGTAGGCCGCAGATATTTAGCTATTAAAAAAAATTATTAGCAGTAAGATCACCGAATATATATCACAGATATATAAATGAAAAGTAGAGAGCAGAGAGCAAATACAAACACAAGGATGTATACTATTTTCCCTCTTGTGAGGACTATTCCAGTCGGAAGAACTCTAGCTTCCAGTTGAATCTACTATGGAAAAATGCCGGAAGTTTTCCTCCGAAGTTCTTGCAACTTCTACAACGCGAGCTTTGACCCGAAGTACTCGATCAACTTCAATTGTGAAGTACCTTTCTTCAATCAAGCTTCTGATTACAATCACTCTGATACTTCTAGACCATACCGCACTGGCAAATCGACTAGAGGATTGTAACTGGTTTGGGATTTAAAAATGAATAGCTAAGAACACTTTGGAAGAACATATTAGGCTTAGAGATAAGAGAAGAGAGAGGTGTGTTAATATGAGGAAAATTCTTCTCTATTTATAAGTTTTCCAATGGGAGAATTCGGGCAGAATTCGGAAAGAATTCTTTGAGAGAATCTCGACAAATAGCCGTTGCATCCGTAACTGCAGGATGACTAAGTTCAAAAATTCAACGGGCACTAACCAAACTCGGGCAGAATCTGGGCCGAACTCGGACCAAACTCGGGCCGAATTCCCTTGGGGTCCAGAGTTTGATTTTTAGGATTTTTGCAAATCGAATTTTGGGCTTTTTGAAAAATTTTAAGGCAGTCAGGAGCTTTTTGTAAAATGGGCTATTTTTAAAATAAAAAATATTTTAAAAATATTTTGGGATAGCCTATTTGCTAGTATGACTCGGTATACATCGTATTCCTAGACTCAATAAAATGTGAAAATTATATTAAATATTAAAATACAGACTCATGTGGCAAAACGACTTCAGTCTTGAACGGTAGCAGTAGTAGTTCTCAGCAATTGTCTAAGTAGCCCTCGAGACAGGGTTTGATCAATCATTAAAATCAGGTTTGACCTTGACCAATGGGCCAACAACATAGACATAGACAGAATCTAAAAAGATAATGTAGAAGCATGAAATTTCAGGCGCATCTGAAGGCCAATGTTTTTATGTACCACTTTCATCATGCGCCGAAGACTCAGGATAAATGTCAGCGCATCATTTAAAGATCGCAAAGATAAAACGCACATGAAGTATAAATTTTTTATTTCATATGAAAATCTATTACATGGCTAAATGATTACAATAAAAGTCTATCTACCAAGAAGCCTAAACTCTACAACTAGGCACATCGACACAGCTAGCGCGCATCACTCTGGTGTCTCAGTCTACGCGCATCACCCTTCCTCATCGGAGCGAATCGTTTTCTCGTCAAACGCACGAGTGTTTCGGCCAATGAAGCATTTATTGAGCAGAATGCGGGTTGGCAATGAATCCAAACTCGGTGTCTCTTCTAGCATAACGGAAGTCGGAGAACGACGACCCCGATCTTCGGATGTAACAGGTACCCAATGCCATCTCGTAGAAGAACACTACCGACAAGGGGTTTGAACATAAGCTGTTGTGCCCATAGCTTTTCCGGCGCATCTCAGTCTTCTGAAAGAGTTCGTCGTCAAAATTAAAGTTTTTTTGAACGAGTAGATCCACAATCCGTAGTGCAATATCTTGCCAAGGAGGAGGATCAATCTAGTTCATCTCAAATGAGAAGTTTGGATGAAAAGAATGAGCAAACTCTCTTTTATAGGCCATAGAAAATCAAACCCATGTGCCAAGTGGCAAATTCTTCGAAGTCATTACAATGAACTTGCACTAATGACGATGAATCTGCCACCTCAAACTCAGCTAAGTCAAGAGTCATCAATGCCTCGAAAGACTCAACAAAGCTGACCAAAGCATATGCGCCACGCAGCTTATGCTTTAGTCAGTACCATGCGCTGCATATCTAATGCGCCCACCGAAAGCTTTCCACCCATCAAAGTATTTAATGCTAAAGTGACTGAAATAACAGCAGCATGCGTCTCCGAAGTCTGAGTAGTCAGCTTGTACAGAAGGCGAAGAGATGCAATCATCACTCTTTTGTCGGTTATGGCTGTGCTCTGCCACATGGCCAACTGATAACTTGCATGCGTCCCCGCAGCCATGCGCTTTAAAAGCCATGCACCCAGACTTGCTCTTGTCAGAAGCCAAGTCTCCTCATGCGCCAGATCCTAGGCGTATCCACTCAAATCAACCAGCAAAGATATTTGATTAATGGGCACGCTCCACGTGTCTTTGACTTAATTCTGCCTACGAACGGGTGCCAACCACCCAACATTTCAGCAACAACCAAATCTCAGCAACTGCCACATGTCAGCTCCTTCGAAGCCCAATAGTACAGTCCAAACAGAATCAGTTCCAACTCCGCGGCGCATCATCCATGCGCCCAACAAAGTCAGATATGTGGTGTCCCTACGTGTAAAACCTCCAAACGCGCATCGCATACAAGCGCATAAGCAGATCATTCTGCTGCTTATAAATAGATGGATCATTCCTTCATTCAACCTCTTCAACTCTCTAATTTTTTAACCTCTTCAGTATCCAGAGCACTTACAAGAGTTTCAATCCTCTTCAAGTCCCTGTATATTCCAGAACAACTCAGACTTTCAGAGAGTCCGAGATCGTCATCAGATCATCAACGGAGTCAAAGAATCACCACTCGCTCCATTGCCACGGTTTCCAGATAAAAACAAAAGTGCACTCCTAGGATCCTAACGAGATCCTACATTGTATTATGTTCTATTTGTGATTATATATAAATTTTATCTTGAATACTTGTAATGACAAACAAGCTGGTGAATCTGCTGGGGACCACTTTCTCTTTCAATGAGAAGGTCGTATCGCAGTCTGACGACAATAAGCTCGGCTCCTCCCAGAAGACACTGGTGGTACGCCTCAATCAACATGCATATAAGGAGTTTATCTCTAAAGACAGCGCGAGTCCTTCGAAGCGGATGCCAAAGCCGAAGAAGACTCGCCGACTCTGGGGGCACAACGGCGATACGCCAAGCACCACAACTGAAAAAGCTGTGCTGGCATCTACCAAGGAAGCGTAGTGCTAACTGCAGCTCCCAACCTTCTTTTTTCCAGTCGAAGATGATGTACCGACGGAACAAGGGCGCAGCCGCTCTTCCTTGAATGAGCTCTGATGGACAGAAAAAAACTTCTATCTTTGATAGAATCACTCATTATCATGGCGAGGAAAAATTAGATTCTGAGTACTATGCGCCTTCACGGGCTAGTACAAAGAAGTCTAAGGCAGTACGGGCCATGCACCATCAACGTGCTACACTAACGTACAGTGGACCAGCAATGCATGGTGAAAGTCATGCGCGCAGCTGAAGGAAAGTTGTACAGAGAAGACTCGGGTGCTTCAACACCAGCAACAAGTCAACTCTTAAAGTCCCCCTCCCACTTAGGCGTATTTTAGGTGCTTGAACCAAGTCAGAGGGCAAACCATGCGGCTCTGAACCTATGCGCCCACATGCGCTATACGCATGAAGTGGGTTCGATTCGTAATACATGTTGCTCTACCACCAATGATCTGGGTATATCTCATGCACTGGAACTAGATCAGGGGGCACAACATTCACATGACTACCCAGATGCTTGGCCCTGCCAAGCGCCTGAAAGGGATACAAATATAAAATTCTCTTAATAAGATCTGCGTAATGTGATCACTCACAGACGTAGATCGAAAGAGATGATCTCTATGCACAATATGCCCCTCGTGGGGCACACTTGTGCTACGGTCACCATCAACTGCTGCTGCCGTAAAATAGCGGCCGTTCTACCAAGGCAGTCTGTATTTCAGTGACTGCAACCAGCTGGACTGCCCGATGTTGCTCGGAAAGACGATGCCAATTGATGAAGAGGAGGAACCCTTGCTTGCCTTATGCCACATCATCTCCAACTCTTTTGCACTCGGGAGAAAAGCAAACACCTCCAACCCTCCAACCTCGGCAGGCTCAGTAAAGGACCGGCCAAAGGAAAGGAAAGCGATAGTCCCATCAACCGGGGTATTCCAGAGTACTCGATTAAGGATAAAAGTGGCATCAACGATGCAAGATGGAGGTGATCAGGCCCCGACTACCCACAACAACCCCTTCTTCGAAGAGAAGGATATCTACCCAGAAGCTAACACCGAGGTGACTGGAGGTAGCTAGGTCGAGGGGTTAGAAGAAGAAGCATATATGCCAACCTTTCCATAAGAAAACGAGGCTAAAAGTGAAGCATCAACCAATCCATCCATTTTGGCCCATGTCATACCAATGTACATGGCAGGGGTGGCGACGAAGAAGAAGTAGACACTTCAGCTTCGGATCTTGTATGGCGTATGAACAATCTAGAATATGGCCTTAAAACCCTCTCCACCACCATGCATCCCTTAACTCAGGTCGTATTCGAGATCCGGAGTACCTTGACAGCCCAGTCGTCGACAAGGGCCCCTATATCTGCCAGTCTCGATCCTGGGGCTAATAGAGAATCGAATGAACCCTCTCAGCGGGTATATTCAAGGACAGTCCATCACACTCTGTCCCGAGTATCTGCCCCTGCAGGAGCTGAACATTGTAGCTTGCCTCAATCACCTGCTCCTAACTCTATGGAAGAATTGTTTGAGATGGTGAGGGACTTGCACGACCGTTTTACGGCAAGAAATAAGCAGGAGGAACGCTAGAAGCTCGGGATTCGACAACCCTATCCCCTCGAATGAAACAATGTGGTTTATCCTTCTAAGTAAAAAACCACAGTCACTGATACCATTTGATGGAATGGTGTTCCCTTGTCAATACCTGACCTACTTCCACTCTATGATGGGGCACCTACCGAAAAAGGACGCCATACTGACAAGTCTATTTATCGGAGCGCTAAAAGGGACAGCCTACGACTGGTATTGTAGCCTCCCTGATAATTGTATATCCTCCTTCGAGGATTTTGTTGGCCCATTGGTCATGGTCGAACCTGATTTTAGTAATTGATCTAACCGTGTCTCGATATAAGGGCTACTTGGATAATTGTTGAGAACTGCTATCGTTCCATTCAAGACTGAAGCCATTTTGCCACATGAGTCTGTATTTTTTATTCAATATAATTTTCACATTTTATTGAGTCTAGGAATACGATGTACACCGAGTCATACTGGAAAAAAAGGCTATCCCAAAATATTTTCAAAATATCCTTTATTTTGAAAATAGCCCATTTTACAAAAAGCTCCTGACTGCCTTTAAACTTTTCAAAAAGACCAAAATCTGATTTGCAAAAATCCCAAAAATCTAACTCTGAACCCTAGAAGAATTTGGCCCGAGTTCGGTTAGTACCTGTTGGATTTTGAACTTGGTCATCCCGCAGTTACGGGTGCAACGACTATTTGCCGATATTCTCTCAAAGAATTCAGTCCAAATTTTGCCCGAATTCTCCCTTTGGAAAAACTATAAATAGAGAAGAATTTTACTCATTTCAACACACCTCTCTCGTCTCTTTTCTCTAAGCTTAATATGTTTTTCCAAAGTGTTCTAACCTCTTTCATTTTCAAATCCCAATCTAGTTACAATCCTCTAGTCGATTTGCCAGTGCGGTACGGTCTAGAAGTTTCTGAGTGATTATAATAAGAGGCTTGATTGAAGAAAGGCACTTCATAATTGAAGTTGCTCGAGTACTTCAGATCAAAGCTCGTGTTGTAGAAGTTACAAGTACTTCGGATGAAAACTTGCGGTATATTTCCATAGTGGATTCAACTGAAAGTTAGAGTTCTTCCAACTGGAATAGTCCTCACAAGAGGAAAACCAATATACATCGTCGTGTTTGTGTTTGCTTTCTGATCTCTACTCTTTATTTACATATCTGTGATATATATTCTGTGATCTTTCTACTAACAATTTTTATTAGCTAAATTTTCGCTGCCTACTCTATTCAACCCCCTCTATGTTTGCCATTAAATATCAAAGACATGTATTATAGGAACACTGAAATTGATTGTAAACTCGCTTGTACAAAGAAAAGCTTAGAAAGAAAACCTAGAAAACAATCTAAGTACAATTATTTAGTTTTTGATTCTGAGGGGTGACGGTGGAGGCTCGGAAAAGTGTATCAACTCTGCCTTACTCCTTGGACTATCCGACACAGTCTTCAGCTCTTGAAGAAATTACCTTTCGAAGGTTGCCAGCATTGGATTGCCAACCATTTGCATGGGTATGGTACCCTGCTATTTATAGTAATTTCGAGATGAGGAATATTTTAAGCCGCATAGATGGCCATGTGACAAATCCCCTGGCCACATGGCCGTAATCATGCCTCGAGACTCGGTCTGTGACTGATAGCTGGGGATTTGTTAGGATTTATTATGATTTGTCGTTGTAGCAAATCTGAGCAGTTGAGACCTGGTCAACTTGTCACGTGCATCAGCTAATCTTCTGTGGCGAGCCGCATGAAGGATGTCTCCTGGCCGAGCCGCATATTGAATGTGTCATGGCTGAGCCGCATGAAAGAATGTCTCATGATCGAGCCGCATGAGACGTATGAAGGACGTCTCATGACCGAGCCGCATGAAGGAATGTCTCATTACTGAGCCACATGAAGGAATGTCTCATGATCGAGCCGCATGAAGGATGTCTCATGACCGAGCCGCATGAGGAATATCTCATGATCGAGCCGTATGAGGAATACCTTCTGACCGAGCTGCATGAGGCCATCTCATGACCGAGCCGCATGAGGAATATTTCATGACTAAGTTGCATGAAGGATATCTTCTGGCTAGATGGGTATGGGGGCCCTAGGAGAACGTGTTGTGCCGAATGTCATGATTTGAGAGAGTTTCGTTTGTCTCCCTCTTGACTCCTTGAAAAAAATAAATTTGACCGACCCTCCTCCTTGGCGAGTGTTGGCACTGCGAATTATGGATCTTCTTGTTTGAAGAAGATTTGATGGTGGACTCCTTCAGAAGATTGTGATGGCTTGACTGAGACGATGCTCCTAACTGAGACATCTGAGTAATGCATCTAGTTGAGAACAGGCCGTACAACGTCTTCAATTGGCATCATGTTTCTGAGATGATGTTGGAAAGGCACAGTAGGTCGCAGTCGCTGGAACACAGACTGCCTTGATGTCCTGGAAAGGGCTCATCGCACGCCAAGGTTGCTTCTCTCTTCTTGCGTTTGTGAGTAATCACCTCTCGCAAGTTGCTAGCAGATTGATCTACCTTCGTATCCGTTTTATGGGCCCGGGTATCCCGAGCGCCCGGATGCGTGGGTATCATATTTGCTCCCTGATCTGAGGCTAGTAAAATCACTTGCTCTCGATCATTGTAGAAAGACTTTTGGGACCATCATATTTGCTCCTTGATCAGCGGCTAGTAAAGCACTGCGAGATATGACGAGCTATGATAGGCCGCGCATAAAATATGCGATATGGCCCTGGACTTCTTCGACTTAGCCACCGAAGGTGCATAGTAGGAAGAGACCAAGTTGGAAGCTTCGACATTCTTAATGGACTGCATGGGGGTCTGGCCCACAAGAGGCCCCTCCTTTTTGACTTGGTTCAAGCGCAAGAATTGCACCCAAGTGGGAGGGAGACTTTTGAGACCATCATATTTGCTCCCCGATCTGAGACTAGTAAAGTACTGCGAGACATGATGAGCTATGACAGCCGTGCATAAAATATGCGATATGGCTGTGGACTTCTTCGACTTAGTACCCGAAGGTGCGTAGTAGGAAGAGTCCAATTTGGAAGCTTCGACATTCTTAATGGGCCGCATGGGGGTTTGGCCTGCAAGAGATTCCTTCCTCCTTTTTGACTTGGTTCAAGGGCAAGAATTGCACCCAAGTGGGAGGGGGACTTTAAGAGTTGGCTCATATCTGGTGAAAACCCACCCGAGTCGATTCTGTAGAGTTTACCATCGGTGGCGCGCATGATTTTGTGTGTGTATCTCTGGTTTACTGTTGGCATAGCACGTTTGAAGCGCATGGCCCGTGCCGCCTTGGATTTCTTCATACTAGCCCGTGAAAGCGCATAGTACTCAGAACCCAACTCATCCTCGCCATGACAGCGAGTGACTCAATTGAGTGATTCTTTTTTAATTTTGGTGCCATTTTCAAAGGAGGCAAGGGGGCTCTATATATAGAATGGAATAAGCCCTTTCTTATTCTCCTTTCCGATGTAGGACTAAAAGTAATATTTTTCATGCTTCTACAAGACCCCCTTCAAAGTTTTCAAATTGCAAATTTGGAATACTTTGAATAAGAAGCATGGAAAGTATAGTTGTTTTAGGTGTGGCAATCCTATCAGAGGTAGCATGGACGTGATAGGTTTGGATACTTTTGCTGGGGATTTTATGTGGACTTATCATCCTTGGCATACTTTGGTTTTAGGTACAGATAATAAGTTGAGAGAGGGAACCAACATATTTACTCAGAGGTGATATGGACATGGTAAATTTGAGGTTGATGGTAATAAGGACGTGGTGGAAGTGGACTCAAATGAGGATATATAGAACAACTCAGAAGTAATATGGACGTGGAAGTTCTACGTAACGGGTAATGAATGCCACTAGACAACTGGGTTCCAGAAGCATATTGTGAAGAAGGGGTGCATGTACTAGAGGACCTAATACAACATTTGTGGTCAACAGAGGACATTTGTGGACATATTATCCTTTTTGTGTACTGGCGGTGCGAGTACGGATAATAAGTGGGGAGAAAACCAACATATTTACTCAGAGGTAATGAGGACGTGGTAAATATGGGTCTAAAGTAGAGCCTTCCTACTCAAAGGTAATGAGGACGTGGTAGGAGTGGGCCTAATAAGGATACACAAAATAACTCAGAGGTGTTATCAACGTGGAAGTTCTATGTATTGGGTGGTTTGTTTGTGATGGAAGGAAAAACAACTCAGAGGTAATATGGACATGGTTGTTTTCCCCGTTGGAGAATTTTGCGGACCTATTGCCCTTTTGTGCATCTAAAAATGCGAGCAAATAGATTTGAATGATATTTTGTGGACCTACTACTCTTGGGTACACCGATGATACGAGTAATATATTAGGATAACTTTCATGGACCTATTACCCTTCTGCGCACTGGCGGTGCGGGTAATAGATTTGAAACAAAACCTAATAGAGGAAATATGGACGTGATAGGTTTTATGGACATAGTAGCCAAAGACATAAGAAATCGGATATATAGATTACAAGAATTCTTATGTGCTATTAAAAATTATTGGGCAACAATAATACAAAGAAGGAATGATACTCAAAGAATGAGAAAAGAAAAAAATCAACTTAATCAAGAAAGCTAAAAATAGAGGCACATGCCATTCAGCACAAAGGGACATGCAAAACAAAGGGACAAGGAGACGACAACACACGCAGAGAGCATATCAAAAAGGCCATCGCATGTCGATCGTCAACGGAGTAAAGGAGCCACTACAATGCTCGATCTCCACTGACACACTTTCCCAGATCTTATACTTGTATTATAAAACCTTCATTGCTAGGGTTTTGTTGTACTTTTTCGTTGTAATCCAATAAAGGTGAAAGTTTGTTCAACTTTTCTCCCTTTTCACATCTGTGATGGCAACAATGGCGTAGCACCACATATATACAGGTAGTCTAATGCTATAAATTGGAGAGTGGTAAACAACATTATAATGAGGCTGGTGACCTCATGTTATAGTGGGATGACACCACATGAGGTACATCGAGTGGGTAAAGCCTCGGCTTAGCGAGACATGTCACAACAACGTAATACTGCAAGAAAGCATAAGGCTTCATACTGGGTAGTAAGAAACTACAAAGGTTGGTGTCCTCATGCTACAGTAGTATGACCCACGATGAGATAAAAGATGTAAAGGCTCAGCTTTATGCCATGTCATAAAGGCATAGCACCACAAGAAAACGTAAGGTTTCATGTCGGAACTCTTTAAAAGAACTCACCTAGAGTGTATGGAAAGAGATACGTGCTATATTTTGAGGGTAAGTTTATAGACACTCAATATACATATACCAAAACCAGGTGGGAACAAGTCCTTTAATGTGCAACCGAAAGCACAACTGACGTCATTGTGTGAATGGAAAGAATAGCAGCTATAGTACATAATTCAAGGCTTAGTCCATTCTTGTATCATATGTTGTTTAACTCATGTGGAAAGATTCAAGTCGAAGCGACATCTATCCTTGTAACTGCATGTTTTCAAAAATGAGGGTAAAATTGTCATTTTTTATATTCTAATATTTTTATGAATATTTATTTATTAAAATTGTATTTTGGGGATTAGTTTAGTCGGGTTTGAGTTTCGTCTAGTTTTGACTTGTGTTAGTGGCCCGGGTAGCTTAGACTCTAGTTGGAGCCCAAAGATTAGCTAAACATGGCCCACAAACTTATCTCATTAGGTTAATACATTTAGACTAATCTCACATGACAAGTTTAGTCATTTAGAGTTTAGAACTTTGACCAACTTGACCCTAATTTCTTGCATGACTCAAATTAACCCAAGGGAACCTATTAGGGGCAAACTATACTTTTTCCATTGACCCAAATAGGGCTTCCATGGCAGCCAAGAGAGGGGGAGGCCTCTATCATTCATTTTTCATAGTATCTTCCATCATCTTCCATTTGGTGTTCTTTCCCAACTTGAGGGCAAAACCCTTTGTTTTCTTCCTCAAATTAACTCATTCTTCCACCAAATTCTCTCATTCTTTCAAGGAGAAGGAGCCTACAAGGATTGTGGAGCCAATAGCAAGGAGGGGAGTCCATTTGTTAGAGGAGTCCGTGTCGAATTCGTGTCCTTTGGTTGTTCATTGGGAATCAACTCCCAATAGGTATATCTTTCTCTCTCTCTAAAACTCTTCATTTCTATGCATATAAGTGGTTTTGAACCCATAGGAACCCACCCCCATGTAGGGATGACCCTTAGGAATGATTTAGAGGCTCATTTGAATCCTTATTTAGAAGGGATAGGTTTTGTGTCACCCATAGAAAAATTTCGAGGGTGACACACCAAGTGTTTGTGGAAATGCCCAATAGACTATTTTGGATCCTAGTTTCAGTTTTAAATGTGTTTGAGGGTAGTTTAGTCATGGTTAAGATGTCCTATATAGTTTTCATTTGGTTTTCTACATGTTTAGGTATGTGATTTTGGCCTACAAGTCATATATATAGGTAGCTATGTGATATTTTGGTATATATTGAATATGTGGGCTATTTTCATATGATATTTATATATAGATATGTGTGTGGTTGTGTCTTGATGTGAGGGTGAGAGAGGGGAAGCATGACTAGCTAATGGCCATCTCACTTCGCCTTGGTTGTGGCTTGAGTATTGGTGGTTTGATGTGTGTGAGGGGATTAGATGTATGTGAGTGTGTGTTGAGAAAGGGGATTTAGATGGTGGTTATAGTGTGAGAGCTTGTGAGTGATAGCTCATGTGATTGTTTGGTTGGTTTGGTTGTGAGTGTGATTAGAGAGTGTGTTTGAGAGGAGTTAGAGTGGATATGAAGGGGGTTATAATAGGAGGAGGGTTGAGAGAGTGTGTCATGGTTTGGTTTAGATTTAGTGTGTGGTAGTGTGCTTGTGAGAGGGATATGAGAATGTGTTGTGTTAGATTTGAGAGTGTTTGTGTGTGTGTTAGAGAGAAAACAGGGGATTTGATATGATATGGGAGTGTGATTAGAGAGTGTGTTTGAGAGGGTGTTAAAGTGGATATGAAGGGGGTTATATGAGGGGGGATGTATTGAGATGAGTGTTAGAGGGTGTGTGTATTTGTGTGTTGTGAGTGTGCTTGTGAATGAGAAGAGGGGGAGATGTGAGTGTTAGAGTGGAGTGTTTCACTTAACAAAATGCCTTGAAATTGGGAACCCAAACTTTTTGCGCCTTCCGCGATTTCTGAACTTTGGAGCAGCGAGTGCTACCCCCAGTCCGGAGCATTTCTTCGTAGGCAGTCTGGTCGAAGTACACAACCAGAGTCTTCTTTGTCGATCCGATCGACACATCATCGTATTGAGCAATTGCCTCCTCGTCAGAGGAGAAGGTCATCCCCAGCAGAATCGCCATTTTGTTTCACTTAACAAAATGCCTTGAAATTGGGAACCCAAACTTTTCGCGCCTTCCGCGATTTCTGAACTTTGGAGCAGCGAGTGCTACCCCCAGTCCGGAGCATTTCTTCGTAGGCAGTCTGGTCGAAGTGCACAACCAGAGTCTTCTTTGTCGATCCGATCGACACACGTATTGAGCAATTGTCTCCTCGTCAGAGGATAAGGTCATCCCCAGCAGAGTCGTCATTTTGTTTCACTTAACAAAATGCCTTGAAATTGGCTTTTGAAAATAAAACGAGAAAAAGTACAGAAAGTACAAATTGTTCTGGAAAGTATTGCTATGGAAGTCTGATCTGAGAGCGATCACTTTGTTCCTTGGACCATACGATGATGATGAAGATCACTGCTAGAAGATGAACAGCCGGAAGAACTACGTCACCAGAAAGGTATCGACGCACTTGGGCACTGATGGCGAGGTCAAATGCTTTCCTGCTTTGTTTCACTCTGTTCTGGAAGAAATGTTGAAGAAGAATGCTCTGGAAAATCAAAGTCTCTAGGCTCTGATCTCTATATTCTCTCCTGTCTATGTCTCTGTGTGTCTCATAAAAAAATAAGTCTATTTATAGACTTAGCTTTTTGTGCGTAAAACTCAGCAAAGTCCTGTCTTTACGCTAGTAACTGCCACCCATGACTGAAGTCATCCTCTACACACGTCGACATGTGTCCCATTATTTCAATAAGAATAGGATGCATGTACACACGTTCCTCGAGATGTGTGGCATAAAAGCCACGTAGGCAAACCACGTTCCAAAGTAGTCAGGAAGGATAGGGCGTAAAAACAACCCAAATATACTCTGAGCGTAAAGTAGTAGACTAGGCGTAAAATAGCCCTAAAATGGACTTCTCGCGTAAAGTGGTTGATAAAACAACCTTGAACGTAAAAGTTGCCCAAATAAACTTTATGCACACGTCAACTTTGAGCGTAAAAAGCTCATATAGTATTCATACGTAAAAGAAGCCATCTTGTGAGCGTAAAATAGCTCAGTCTACATACTGAACGACAATATTGGTTTCTGTGTAAAACAAATTCCTTAGAATTCTGTGTTACACGCTGTCAGTAGATCTTTATGTCAGACCCATTATCACTTTACATTAAATGCATGATTTGACAACCTGTCTCTGGCGTAAAATAGTTGACCCGTCTGTCACCCCCAGTTTCCAGAAACAAGGGTATTTTTGTCATTTTTCATTTTAGAATATTTTGAAATTATTTATTTATTTATAATATTATTTTGGGGTTATTTGAGTCGGGTTCGAATTTCAGCTCAATCCGACTTGAAACGGGGACCCGGGGTAGTTTTGACTCTAGTGGGACCCATACACTAGTTAGGCATGGCCCACATAATATTAATTTTAGTCCACATGATATTAATTTTAGTTAGTAGTTAGACTAATTATTTATGGATATGTTTAGTTTAATTAGAGACTTAAAACTAGACTAATTTGACCTCAACCTTTAACCCATTCTTAATTTAAATCAAATAGGTCAAGTGGGGGCATTTTGAACTTTTCTAATGGGGACACCTCACCCATTTTGGGCAGCCACCTATGGGGGGGATAAGGAGTGAATCATCATCTCTTTCATTTCATTTTATCCATCCATTTTCTCTCTCATTTTCTTCCCCAAATTTCTAGAGAGCAACACCATTGATTTCATCTCCAAATCAACTACTTCTTCCACCAAATCTTCTTCATTTCTTCTCTACTCCATGAAAGGAAGGAGCTAGCCAAGTTTGGCAGGATTCGGAGCTCGTTCGTGTCCTTTTGGAATCTCTACATGTCGGTGTCGTGTCGGAAGGCTTTCTCCTTTGAATCTCTCTCCCGGAAGGTATAATCTCTCTTCTAATCCACCCCAACATGCATATAGGATTATTTTGAACCCATAGGAATGACCCACATGGTTGTATCTCCATTTGTGTCCATTTCGTATCCATTTGGAGGTCATAGGAGTGTCCTTTGTGTTGTAGTTGTGTCCTAGTGGGAAAATCCCTATTTTGGACACTTGTATGCATAAATATAGTAGGAATAATTAACTCAGATTTATATATTTGAGAAGGTTGTTCCTAATGTGTTCTTTATGGTATCATATTTTATCAATTCATTTTATATTTAAATGGTGTGTCGCTTTATATATTATATATATATTATATATCTATATAATATATATATATATATATATATATCTCTTATATATATAATATATATATAATTATATATATATTAATATATATATATATATATATATATATAATTTATAAATTATTTTTTTTTAATATATTATATATATTTTTTTAAATATTTTTTTAATATATAAAATAT
>JANAVB010008798.1:18847168-18910903 GCA_029216955.1 Iris pallida
TTTGAGTTGAGCTAAGCAGAATCAGCTTGCAGCAAAGCTTCACTCAAAGTTTCGTGACTTTCTTTAGAAAGGCGAAGCAACTCGAAGATAGATAATCTAGCAGGAGTATTAGCTAACTGGGCTAGAATATCAAATTTTTAGGGTTTTATCACCACTCCCTGACTGGAAGTAGACTTCAACGGGACATCGAAGTGTACCGCTTTCTGTTTTCCTTTTTCAACCACAGCAGGAGCAAGAGACGGTTGAGTTAATGGTGTTTCAACATTCTCAGCTTCTTTGGAGGATCCCTCATAATCTTTGTGGTACTCTTTTCCAGATCTCGTACCAGCAAAAGTTTCTTCTTCAGACTCAGAAGAAGGAAGTACCATATTGCAGGATTTAATCTTCCTTTCCGTAGCCTTCTTCTTGTGAGGATTGTTATGAGGAACCTCAGATCCGAATCCAACAGTAGATTTTTTATTTTGAAATTGTAAGGGAAGTCGTATCCCTTTATCATAATTCAAACCTTCTGCCTTTTGAAAGTCATAACCCATCTTCTTCATGAGAAGGATAGATTACTGACTGTACAAGTGAGTAGGCAGTGGACTTTCAACAGGTGGTTCCATAGAGGAAGAAGAAGAGATCCATGTAACTATGGGAGAACGAGGAATAACCGTCTCTGCAGCTACGGGGGGAAAAGGATTTGGAATACGAGGAAAAATCCCTGTAGGAGCCTTTTCATAAGCAACGAAGACTTGTTGTGCCCTGTATAAGGGAACACTATTCATGGCTAGCCATTGCTGATGAGTAAGCTTGAGCTTAGCAGGAGGAGCCAGACTTGGAGGACATATGTTCAATCCTCTCAGTCTATCTTCCAAAGGAATACCGTCCCATAGATGATCTAAATCATCAGGATCTGGAATAACATGAGAAATCATGTTGCAGGTTTTGACTTTCTTGGATTTTGAAGTTTTACCTTCGTCTTCCATTTCAGGTATTAAGTCAGGATGTACCCACATAATTTCACCATTCTTTAATGTAAGAGACAACAATCCTTCATTTTCCTCCCTGGCAGGCGGGATATTCAAAATCTTCATCGTCGCCTTCGGAATTGGGACAATTCCATCTGGTACTTGTTGTGGAGGAAAATTTCCAAATTAAAGCAATGGCACCACCATTTATCAGCTCTTGGATTTTCTTCTTCAAAACATAGCAAGCACTGGTAGGATGATTAATGTATCTATGATAGATACAATATTTAGGATTGTCAGTCAGATTCACCTCATTGGGCCTCTTTGGCTTCGGAATCTGGAGTTTGCCACTCTTTACCAGACAATAGAATATCCCTGGGATATCACTTTCGTCAAAAGAGTATTCTTCTTTTGGCCTGGAAGATTCTTGATTATTCGGCATCATTTTATTCTTGGAAAGATTGACCATAAGAGTGTCTTTTCTTTCATATTACGATTGCCGGAATTATTACCAGGATTACTTTTCTTTCCTTTATCCTTAGAGGCGAAAATCATCCCATGTTCACGAGCTAACCTACCATTGGTCTTGGCAGAAACTGCTGCTATGATAAACGAAGCCCAATCTGTGAATTGGGAACCTGTGAAGACAGCGATGGATGGTCGCAGATTTATCTTACATGTATCAATCAGCGCTGAATCTGGCATACCCGGGGGCATCTTTAAAGTCGCCTGTCGGAAACGTTCAATGAACGTCTGAGTATCTTCTTTCTCCTTTTGCTTGATTTCTATTAAGGAGGACATGTTCATGTCCATACCTCCTTCATAGAAATGGGAGAGAAACATTGCCTTAAATTCGTCAAAAGACAAAATGTAATTGTCGGGTAAACTACGATACCAGTCGTAAGCTGAACCCATCAAGCATCTAATGAATACTCTAGTGAGAAGTACATCATTTTTCTGCAAATGTACAGTCATAATATCAAAGTAATTGATATACTGACTAGGAGAAGCCTTTCCATCAAATAATACCATTGACTGTGGCTTGAATTTCGGTAGAAAGGGTACATCATTCCAATGGGGAGGATAAGGTTGCTTAATCCCTAACCTCTGGAGTTGATCCTTTTGCTTCAAACCTTCAAACTGTGCTTTGAGCTCACGCACTGCTTGAATGGCTTCGCTGGTTTGTGGAAGCACATTTGATTGAGAGGTTGTTGGTTGTACCGTAATCCCTACTGGAGATGGTACATCTTCTGGAATGATGGGATCTGGAGATGCAAAATTTTGGTTAACAGCAGGCTCTTGGATATTCAAAGGTATATCAACCCCTTGGCTATCTTGAGTTGGTGCTGTAGTCTGAACCGGTGTTACAATTGCTGGTTGAGCAGTTTGCTGAGCCGTTATTATCTGGTGCATGCTTTGCATCATGTTAAGCATGTATTTCAATGATTGCTCAACAACAGTGAGACGTTGTTCTGTACTAACAGATGACGTATCTGGTTCATCTCCAATAGAATAGGATTCAACCTCTCTTGAAGATACAGAAGGATTAGTATAGAAGTATGAATCAATACTATCAGTTTCGGACTCAAGAGATTGAGTACCCCCAGCTTCAGAATCAGAAGTCTGCAATTGTCTTTGTCTTCTTGATCGAGTATTCTGATATACTCCTTCAAAAGAATCAAGAATTATGTTGAATTGTTGTTGACCTGGGGTTTGGGACATGTTCCGTCTAGGACGTCATCCTCTATTGGTGTGAGATGCTATGTTGACTGATGCATATGAAAACTCATCAGCTTGTTGTTGGGCCGCATTCAATCGATCAAAAACTGACCGTCTGGAAGCCGAGCAACAACATTTGATCACAATCTGGTGACATTCACAGTGATGATTTTCTTGGGGGAGTATCACGGGAGATTGTCTATTTTTACGCTTTTGCATTAGCAATTCACGTAAATCTGAAGGAGTAGTCTTCTTTATTACATTTGGGGTGGCAAAACGTTTAGTCCCTTGTGTATAAAGAAGATTACTGGCTATATTTGCAGAACCAAACTGTACATTTCTACGCGTTTGGAGTTGTGTACGAAAATCTTGAGATTTTTGAGCACGAAGGACTCCATTTTCATTGCGTACAATTTGTAGGTTTGGTACTTTGCGTAGAGCAGTATAAGAAGGCTGTTGGTGTAGAACTGAAGCTTTACCAACAACATTTTTATGCTGTATGCATTTAGGTACATTCACATTAGATGTAAAAACATCGTTGCAAATTTTATCTACACTGTCACAGACAGGAGACTTACCTTTACGCGTAGAGCTTAAAAATTTATTATCTACCACGTCACAGACGGGAGATTTTCCTTTACGCGAAGAGCATAATTTTTGTGTGTCTATCACATCACAGACGGGAGACTTATTTTTACACTTAGAAGCACAAGCATTAAAGTCTGCCTCATTACAAATGGAAGACTTGTTCTTATGCACTGAGCGTGAAATTTGGTTTTTACCCACTGGGCGTAAAACCTGATTATCTTTACCGTCACAGACGGGAGATAACTTGCCATACTTAGAGTGCAATACTGAAGTAAGGGCTGCCTCGTTACGAACGGGAGTCCCTACGACAGGAGTGGGAAGAATTTCCTTGCCATCAGAAACAACAGAGAGATCAGAAGCTATTTTAGATTTAGGAATCCAAACTTTTCGTGCTTTACGAGATTTTTGAACATTGGAGCGGCGAGAACCACCCCCAGTTCGGAGCATCTCTTCATAAGCAGTCTGGTCGCCTTTGTCGATCCAATCGATACATCATCGTATTGAGAAATTGCCTCCTCGTCAGAGGAGAAGGTCGTCCCCAGCAGAGTCGCCATTTTTGTTTCACTTAACAAAATGCCTAGAATTTTTGTTTTACTTAACAAAATGCCTCCTCTAAAGAGGAGAAGGTCGTCCCCAGCAGAGTCGCCATTTTTGTTTCACTTAACAAAATGCCTAGAAATCGGATTTTGAAAATAAAACGAGAAAAAAGTACAAGAAGTACAAATTTGATTCTGGGAAGTATTGCTATGGAAGTCTGATCTGTAAATGATCACTTTGTTCCTTGGACCATACGATGCTGATGAAGATCACTGCTAGAAGATGAATAATTGGAAGAACTAAGTCACCAGAAAGGTATCGACGCACTTGGGCACTGATGGCGAGGCCGAATGCTTTCCTGCTTTGCTTCACTCTGTTCTGGAAGAAAATTTGAAGAAGAATGCTCCGAAAAATTAAAGTCTCTGGGCTCTGATCTCTATGTATTCTCTCCTTTCTCTCTGTCTGTGTTATATGAGAAAAATCAGTCTATTTATAGACTTGGCTTCTTGTGCGTAAAAACTCAACAAAAGTTCCGTCTTTACGCTAACAACTGCCACCCATGATTGGAGTCATCCTCTGCATATGTTGGCACGTGCCCCATCATTTCAGTAAGAATAGGATGCACGTACACACGTTCTACGAGATATGTGGCATGAAAGCCATATAGGCAAACCACGTTCTGAATTGATGAAGAAGAATAGGGCGTAAAAATAACCCAAATATACCCTGAGCGTAAAGTAGTAGACTAGGCGTAAAATAGCCCTGACATGGACTTCTCGCGTAAAGTGGTTGTTAAATAACCTTGAGCGTAAAAGTAGCCCAAATAAACGTTACGCACACGTCAACTTTTGAGCGTAAAAAGTCGTATAGTCTCCGTGCGTAAAAGAAGCCATATTATGAGCATAAAAATAGCTCAGTCCACATACTAAACGACAAATTGGTCTCTGTGTAAAACAAATCCCTTCGAATTCTGTGATATATGCCATCATTAAATCTTCATGTCAGACTTTGCTGCAAGACTTGACAGCTTTGTCCAGCGCCTGTCTTGGGCGTAAAACCATTAGCTTTGACCCGGGCGTAAAATGATTAGCCTGCTTCAGGCGTAAAGTGATTAGCCTCTCTTAGGCGTAAAGTGGATCAATTTGAATGGAATAATCCATCTCTTTGACTCATTCTTATGAAGCACTTTTTACGCTCCTACAAAAGGCAAGTACATTTTGTGTTAGTTTATAATTATTTAGTAATCGTTTTATTGCAAGTTTAAACCACGATGCAACACGGAACTCTCTCTGAGAGCATTGACGGATTGACTGTTGGGTATTGGGGGAGTAGTGTAATGAGTATGACCACATCCAAAGTAATATAGGGACTGTATTAGCTTACCCCTCATACACACGGGGATAAGCCATATCATATCAATAGGATACAACTGTACAACCTAATTCGGTCATATTCATTGCCTATTCACATCACAATATTTTAACTGCTGGGGAACTGTTTATTTCAAATTGTTTAAAAGTGCATAACTATATTATTATTTCAATTGTTGGATTATCATAAATTGTACTTTGCTCCCTCCTGACTGGAGACCCAATATTTTAGGTGTCACTGATGATTGCTGAGCTATAGCACAATAGCTACTATGACCCAGTACCATATTCTGTTGCATTACCGGGGACCCCTTTGAGGACACAGATCCTGAGGCTGACGAGACAACCATTCTAGCTAGTTGTCGTTTTAATTCGAGTTTCTTTTATTAGGATTTTTTTGTAGACTTGAATTCAGTATTTCCTTTCAGCACTTTCAATTACAGATGTATTCAATTTTGTTGATTAATAAAAGTTTTAAAATTCCCAAATATTCAGTTGTGACAAATGTATAGATGTTGTTGTGATTACCTGCTAATGGAACAGCTTACTGCCGCCGCCTCACAACGGTGCAGGCTGGGCATGATCCGGTTCGACCCAATTATTTGGGATCGGATCGTGACATGTTTTTAGTGGTGGCCCATGCAGGTCCTTCTCTCAACAACAACTTAGGAGAACACCTCTAGAACATTTAGAACACTAGAACATTAATTTGTCACAACATAGGACCGAATTATATTATAAATAAATATTTTTGGTTGTTATAGACTGCTAGTCTACCTTGCTTATGTTTGCTTCCTAAACCTTTCAGACGATGAATAGAGGAAAGACAACCCGTTCCAGTCCTGCTGATGACAAGGTGTTATCTCCTGATCACACCCCTCTTCCTCAGGCCCGTTCTAACCCTTCTCCTTTGCAGCTCATCAATTCCCCCTTTGCTGCACAAGTCCCCAGCACAGCTCATACTACAGCCGAACCTATTCCGCCTACGGCAATTTCACCATCTCCTGTTATGATAGTTACTCCTGTCGCTCCACCAGTACCAGCAGACACCTCCCAAATGGTTCCCCTATTTCAAGGAATCTTGGAGTCCCAGAAGGCCCAAGCCGAGGCCCAGCAGAAACAGATTGATATCACGAGAGATGTTATGAAGGATGTCAATGACGTAGCCTTAGCTATCTTAAATCGAGTTGGTGCGGAACCTCACCCTAGGAGGGATACCCCTGAATCTAGAAGATATTTGGGTCCCATCAAGTACTCTACTTTTCGGCAGTCATGTCGTAAGAAGCTATTGGTTTGTGCCTACTACAAGAGGCCTGATCATCTAGCCAATAGTTGCCGCAAGAGATTGGGACAATGCTTGGCATGTGGATCCGCTGAACATCGGATAAAAGACTGTCCCTTATCTATCCATCGTACCAGAGCACCTATCCCAGCAACACCTGCTACGCCGCAACCTAGGGACTCTCTTCCTATCGAGCAGACCTTGCCTTCTACACTCACTGCAGAAAGGCATGATGCAGACTCGAGGATCATAGAAGAAGATGAAGCAGTTGGAGACTGCTCGTGCAAGAGCCAGAGCCAAGAAGACTAGTACCTAGAACTGCTGAGTAGCATTATCTATTGTTATAAGAAGTTGTAACAGGATGTCCTTAGAATAATCATGAGAGTCTTGCTGTAATTCTCCATTATGAATAAAATTCTTGGTTACACCTTTATGGTAGATATCTTTCCCAAAGTTTTTCCCCTACGATACAATTTCTGAAAATTGTAATCTTAATGAGAAGGTATGTAAGGCGGTATTTATCAGGATATATTGGTGATTAAGAATTGGAAGAATAGAATTTTGGAAAACCCTGATATTAGTTGGTACTTATAACAATTGGGAGTGATAATGTCATAAGGAGAGAATTTGGACCTTAACCAGTTTAGGCCGACTGTATGATGGTATATGTTACTACATATTTTATTTCCTGGATTTTTGTATCTTTTAGCGTCCCATGATTTTCGGGAATTATTTCCTTCCCATATCTTTAACAGATTTTTAGCATCCCTTAGGATCTATATTTTTTTGCTATTTATGGACCAATATTAGAACTCTTCAATCTTCTTCGTCAGCAAACCTATTTTTCAAACTTCTCCACTAGTCGATCAAATCTTATTTCTCTATCTTTATTTGGAATCCAGACTCGTTCGCTATCTAGAGTTTCTAATTCTATTAAACCCTTATCTATCCGAGTACTTCTACGACTAGCGTATCCAACCATTCGCCTTAACCTCATTTTAATTGACTTTCTTGGAACTAATCCTGAACCAAATTCTTCTGGAACTATAAAGCCTCAAGGTTAATTATTACCAAAGGAATTGGTTCAGCTTAGTTAGTTCATGATTTCCCTAAAAGATATTTTCAAAAAAATACTTTCAATACTGATTGTTATCTCCTAGGTTATTCCAAATATTTTCATTTGTTGACTTCCTCCACTCAACCTGAAACCCTACTCTCTCTATGCAACTTCTTGATCAATTCAAGGCCTAGACAGCTTTTAAACTCAATGCTTGAGTACCGTAAAGTACGAACGGTCAGAGAATTGATTCCATCCTATTATTAAAACTTCTTTAAATCATTGAAAAACTTTTAAATTGTTGAAGCATCCCCTTATTGGCTTTACTAAACCATTTTAACCTGACTTTCTTGAATCTATAAAGACATACTTCTTTTGTGTCAACCCTACTTACCCATCACATTCTCAAAACTTTCCTTGGATAATAAATTATTTTCTCAAATAATTTTGGTAAACATCTGTATCCCTTAAGTGATTTGTCGGGAATATACTCATTGGCTTCTTCAACTCAACTCAAAGCTCTGATTCTTCTACCTTATCCCGTGTCCAACTCAATTAGTCATACTCAAGTTTGATCAATTACTTCAAAATCAAATCTCTTAAATCGCAAGAGCTACTGGAACATATATTTATCCTGATAAATTTTCTTGAAACCAGAAGAACATACATCAACATCTTTTTCTATCATGACTAGAACCTTAGACCTCGTTTGAATTTTTCGAAAACTTCTTTGAAATTCTTATGGACAAAGTTTGGGAAAATATTCCGTGACCTAATATGACTTCGCACATTGCGTTATAGTCAATCGTCTGAACTATGGAAACTGTGAGTTTACTGCAGCCAATTGCGCACTGGCGGGGCAAAAGACTCTAAAGTTGAAGTGATTTCGGGTGTTCATCGGTTTTCGGATATTATTGGGACTGTCCTAAATGCACCATGTTGATCTTCTATGTTGCTTAGCCATGAAATAGATAAAGTTGAAAGATTACTCGGTAACCTAAAATTATTCAAGTTATTGGGTCAAAAATTCACTGCAGTCAGGTGCTCTCTGGCGAGGCATGAATTTGAGACAAAGTGACTTCAAACATATTTGGTTTCCGAATATTATTCAGACTATATTCATACCATGGTTGCCTTTTGCACCATCAAATTATTCTGACTTTTGCCTTATTAGAGGATTTACATTTCGAGCGGTTGTCTCCATTTCCAGAAATCTCTTATCACAACCAGAAAGAAAAGATTCCCTATAAAAAATTCTACTTGATTTTTCTAGAACTTATTAGGACCATATCAATCTCTATTGGCTCAATTCCTTTCAAGGTTCCATTTTTAGGGTGTTGCATATTTTTGTGGGTAGTTATATATTTTTGCAGCTATATAAAGTTGGTTGATAGTTATATGTGGGAAAAACCTAGATAGTCACCTAGCAACCTTATTGCATTAATCTGATAAAAGCACGCTTAGGGGATCGATTTTATTCTAATGAGATTAGATAGCTAAGGGTATCAAAGGGTAGCATGGCAAGGCACAAAAGCAAGTTAGTCTAGAGAGAATTATAAATTGTTGTTCATTTAGGAATGAATCATTAGTGGAGCATATTAGTACTTGGGTATTGGATTTGGTGAATGAAAGAAGGTGATGATTTTGAATTTTATGATTTGGGAAAATAAGTTTTGGCAGGATGGGAGGAGACGTAGAGGATCAAGGGTGATGATGGTAAGAGCTAGTAATTATGACGTACAAGTAATTGATGGAGCGTACGTTGCAAGCAATATGGAATTGCATTGCTTAGTAGATATCGAATCGACTAGCAAGATGAAGAAGTTTAGATCCTACCCGAAGATTATAGGTACGAATGCAAAGAGTAAGTTCGCACAACCATTTCGGGTGGCTGACAATTCAGAAATAGAAGCAAAATCTTAATTATGGGCTATGACTGTGTTTCTAAGGAGGGAAGACTATTGATTCGAAGGAAGTACATGAATTGATCAAATTAGACTATCTAAAGGTTGTCAACATTACTAAGAGACAGTAAAGTAAGCTTTGGTCTACATGTAGAGATTTTGATCATTCTCCTAGTTGTACCCTCTGAATTTCGAGGACGAAATTTCTTAAGGAGGGAAGATTGTGAAACCCGTTTCCTGGGTTTAGCTAATTATTATTGGTGACTATTATTGTTTGTGGTATTATTATTTTTATTATTATTATTTTGGGATTGAAACTATTTTCAAAATATTAGTAACATGGATTTTTGATTGTTAGCCCGTCCCGAACCTGGTTCCCGGTCCCGGTCCCAGTTCGAACCCGAACCCAATCCTGTTTCTGAACCCGTCATTATTTCCCTCTTTAAAAATCTTAAGTACTATTTTCATATAAATTTTTTTTAGCAAAACCCTTGGCCTGGTCTCCCCACGACCAGGCCAGTCACGCACCACCATATTCTTCAGGATCAGCCCACTCCCTACTTCCTCTCCCCCTCACTCATTCCCACTGCACTCTCTTTCCCCTTCTCCTTAAGAACACACACACAACCACCACCACCTTTTCTACTACTCCCTTCTCCCACTCTTTTTTATTTAACAACTCAAACGCACCACTTCACCTACGTACAGAGCCACCATCTCATTTTTCTTCCCTTGCCATTCCTAAACCCCAACTTAGGCACAAGCACCCGAGCCCCACTCTCCGCGGCTTCGCACCTTCCCAACGCCGGCCGACCCCGGACGTGCCCCGCCGTCCAGACCGCCGACCTTCGCCTGCGCGGACCTCCCCGCAGCCGCGCCCCCTGTCTCCCGGCGAACTCCCCAGCGCGCCCCGACTTCCCCCTACCGCGTGCCGCCCCCGATCTCCCCTGCCGAACCCGCGCCTGCGCGCCCCTAGGCTGCCCTAGCTCCGGCGCGCCTGCACCCCGACACACCCCCAGCCGGCCGGCCTCCTTCGACGCTGTCCCACGCTCCGGCCGGTCAGTACCCCCTGTCCAGGTTTCCGCGAGCTTCCGTGCCCTCGCTGTTCCGAACAGCGCTGTCCCAGGGATTCCGAACCTGCTGTCCGTACTTTTCTGTGCCTGGATCCCGCTGTCCAGCGCAGCCGTACCCCGACGAGGCGCTGTCCCGAGCTGATCCACTGTTCGCGGATTTCTTTTCTCCTTTATAACATCTGAGAGCTCTAGCCGAGCAACCTAAGGTATAATTTTGTGTCCCCGTTTCCAATTCGTAGTCGATGATGAGAATTGGTCCCCGATTTCCTTCCGGGAATTCGATTTTAGAGCGACGTAGTGACTTCGGATTTTTCGGAGACGTTTATGTGATGTTCTGTATTTATTTCGGATTTTTCCGAAATGTGTTTTCTGGATTTTTGGTGCTGTGGTTTCCGATTTCATTTCGGAAAGTTTCGATTATATTTCGGTTTCCGATTAAGCTTCGTAAATTATTCTGTGAATTTAATTTTGGTGTAAAAATGGTTTGGAGGTTAATTTCTGGGTGTTCCCTGGTTTGGGTCTTTTATTATGGGTGTTTCGGCGCATTTTTTCGGGTTTGGGTTGTCCCGAATATAGAGGAAATGCTGCCCAAATTTCTTAAAACTTTATAAAAGCATTTCAAATCGATTTTCGGAAATTATTTATTTAAATGGATTTTTGGGCGACGACCATACCGGTCCGTGGGCCCTAGCGAAATGCAAACGAAACCGGTCAGGCCGGACGTTGAGGCATTAGCTAACTGTGATGATTGGACCAAGTCTGAGACGCCTAAGATTTAATTTAATTTATTTTTAGTTTTATTTTCGATATTTAAAATACGGGACATTAGTCAGAGGTATCTAATTTTCTCTTATTTCAATTATGTAAAGTTTGTAAGGGCATAAGCCCATATTCCTATTTTGTTTGCTGTGTCCCTGTATTGCATAGTCTAGGTTTTTCATTTATTTTTTTGTTTGATTTTTCCTTTATTTTCTGGTTGGTTTTATTCTTCGTAATTAGGCGCTTAGTTACAAAATGGCTAATAAATATTTTGTATAAATTAATAAGGATTTTTTACGATATAATAACTTGAATAAAATATTAATAATTAACAAAACCCACGTTTTATCATTTAAAGAAAATGTAGTTTTATACGTATAATATTAAAAATACAAAGTTTTGCGAATTAACTGGTAACGACAATTTTTCCAAATAAAACCAGAAACTGGCTATCCAACTAAATAAGAACCAACGTAGCACGCGTCGTAAACCGTTAGCAGTAGAATAAACAAACTTAAAAACTTGACTAGGACCCGCTACTAGAAATTGCAACTAGCACACCTAGCTTGGTTTTACAATGGTTCTAAGTCAAGTTCTCCAACTGTAGGATCTCGAAGACGAACCTAGCATCTTCCCGGAACCAACATCGTTTCCAGTCATAAACAAAGGCAAGTACATTTTGTATTAGTTTACAATTATTTAGTAATCGTTTTATTGCAAGTTTAAACCATGATGCAACATGGAACTCTCTCTGAGAGCATTGACGGATTGACTGTTGGGTACTGGGGGAGTAGTTAATGAGTATGACCACATCCTAAGTAGTATAGGGACTGTATTAGCTTACCCCTCATACAAACGGGGATAAGTCGTATCATATCAATAGGATACAACTGTACAACCTAATCCGGTCATATTCATTGCCTATTCACATCATAATATTTTAACTGCTGGGGAACTGTTTATTTCAAATTGTTTAAAAGTGCATAACTCTATTATTATTTCAATTGTTGGATTATCATGAATTGTACTTTGCACCCTCCTGAATGGAGACCCAATATTTTAGGTGTCACTGATGATTGCTGAGCTATAGCACAATAGATACTATGACCCAGTACCATATTCTGCTGTGTTACCGGGGACCCCTTTGAGGACGCAGATCCTGAGGCTGACGAGACAGCCATTCTAGCTAGTTGTCGTTTTAATTCGAGTTTCTTTTATTGAATTTTTTTTATCGATTTGGATTCAGTATTTTCTTTCAACACTTTCAATTACAGATGTATTGTATTTTGTTGATTAATAAAAGTTTTAAAATTCCCGAATATTTAGTTGTGACAAACGTATAGATGTTGTTGTGATTACCTGCTAATGGAACAGCTTACTGCCGCCGTCTCACAACGGTGCAGGCTGGGCATGATCCGGTTTGACCCAATTATTTGGGATCGGGTCGTGACAGTATTGGTCACTCCTTAAGGCATAACCAGAAACTCTCAATAGCCATACCGAGGTCTAAATGTCGTCTTGGGTATATCCTGCTCTCTGATCTAATGGTACCAAGACCGCAAATCGATCTTCGAAAACACAACTGCTCCAGTAAGCTGGTCGAACAAGTCATCTATCTTGGGTAAGTGATACTTGTTCTTTACGATCACCGTGTTAAGTGTTGGCCCATTAGTCATGGTCGAACCAAATTTTAATAATTGATATAATCCTATCTCGATATAAGGGCTACTTGGACGAACGACGGCAGTCTGTGCCTGCTACCATTCAAGACATTAGAACTTGGAGCTGTATTTATCGTCGCATCTGTATTTTAAATTATTTCAAAATACCTTTTTATTTTGAAATATTTTCAAAATACCTTTTTATTTTGAAAACAAGCCCACTCATAAAGCCCAAAACTACTTCCTAACTGCTTGAATATTCGAAAACCCAAAAACCTGAGTTACAAATCCAAACCCAAACCAATTCTGGACCAACTTTGGAGCAAATTTCCCCAAATTTGGCCCGAGTTTGGCTATCTGAACGTTGGATTTTAAGCTCAGTCTTTCGGCAGTTACAAATGCAATGACTATGACTATATGCCGAGATTTTCTCATAGAATTTTGTTCGAATTCTGCCCAGATTCTTCCTTTAGAAATCCTATAAATAGAGAAAAAAATCTACCATTCCAACACAATCATTCACTTTCATATCTCTTCTCTCTAAGCTTACTACGATCTTCCAATGCCCCTCTAGGCTTTCAATTTCAAATCCCAAGCTAGTTACAATTCTCTAGTCGATTTGCTAGTACGGTACGGTCTAGAAGTTCAGAGTGATTGTAATCAAGAGGCTGGATAGAAGTAAGACACTTCATAATTGAAGTTGGTCGAGTACTTCAGATCAAAGCTCGTATTTGTAGAAGTTGTAAGGACTTCGTATGAAAATTTACGATCTTTTCATAGTAGATTTTAACTGGGAGCTAGAGTTCTCTCGACTGGATTAGTCCTCACAAGAGGGAGACCAGTATACATTGTCGTCTTTGCGTTTGCTCTTTGCACTTTACTTTTACTTTTTTATAACTGTGATATATTTTTGTGATATTGCTGCTAACAATTTTTAATAGTTAATATTCTGCTGCCTACTCTATTCAACCCCTTATAGAGTTTATCGTTTTACAATTTGTTCCTACAATTGGTATCAGAGTGGGGTATACAGGTAAAGTGAGGTAACATTGCTATTACTTTCTTTATATATAACTGCTGTTACATAGATGACTTTATTATATATGGCAAGTGTAAAATTCACAACTGAAGGTTAAGCCACAAACAGACCCCCACTGTTTAATGGTACCAACTATACTTACTGGAAAACACGTATGAGTTATTTTTTGAAATATCTATATTTTGACTTCTGGTCAATTGTAGTTGATGGCTATAAAAATATTCCACGTGTTCTTACTGATGGGAATTTGGTTGAAAAAGCACATGACAAGTATACTGGTTTTGAAAAGAAAGAAGCCAGTCTTGATGCACGTGCTATTAATGCTTTATTTTTTGCTTTAGACATGACTGAATTCAATAGGGTGTCTAACATGCACAACATCTAATGAGATATGGAAACTTCTCAAAGTCACTCATGAAGGCACGACACAAGTCAAGAAATCCAAGATCAGTAGACTTACTCAAGAGTATGAGGTATTCAAGATGAAGTCAAACGAGTCCGTTACACAAATGTTCACAAGATTTCTGGATATTGTAAATTCTTTGTCCTCCCTAGGCAATGAATACAATAACCATTAGAAGATTCGAAAGGTGCTGTGAGCTCTCACAAAAAACTGAATTCCGAAGGCTACGATAATCTTTGAAGGAAACGACCTCACTACGATGTCTCTTGAAACGCTCATGGGAAAGCTACTCACTCACAAGATGGAACTTCAAGACTTTTAAGACGTCGCACGAAATAAAAAATCAATCGCCTTTAAACCTCAACAACGAAGAACTGTCGAAGAAGATTCCAACGACAGTGATTCCGACACTGAGGATCAAGCTCTCATAGTGAATAAGTTCAAGAAGTTCATAAGGTTCTACCGAAGAACGAAGGAACACAACAGCAGCAACAACAACAATTGTAACTCCCTAAGTTCATTTTTGTAAACTTTGAATTATTTTCTAAAATTTCTATTTTTGGAAAAATATTTTTTTTATAAACTTGATTTTAAATAATAGATCTGATTTGCTTAAATTAATTCTATTTTAGTAATTTTAATTATTTTTGTTTTAGATAATTATTATTTATTACTTGTTAATTCTGTTTTAGTTAATTATCATTGCTAATCCTGATTATGATTATTAACAATTCTGATTAATATTATTAAATGATTAATTTGGATTTATTTTTATTATTATCTGTTAATTATGGTTATTATTAATGATGATTAATTCTTTTTATTATTCATGGGCTAGATTTATTTTAACTAGTGGATTTCTATTAAGCCTACCAAGCCTTGGGCTGTGGATCGTGGGTTTTAGCCTATATTTTCTAAGAAGAGAAATTAGTGCAGTTTTTAATTAAATCTAGATTACTAGTTACCTGTTAACTAATTACTGTAATTAATTAGTGGGATAGTTAGTCAGTTAGCACTTAGTTATTATTTTTCACTAATGACCCTAGATCAATTACAAATTATATAGGTCTGCCACTAGGCTTGACTTGGGGAACACTCTATTATTTTAATATAAATATTAGAGGAGTTCCATAGTTATTTTATTATTATATTTTCTGACACAACAGTATACTGAAAACACTAACACACCTACTGTTCACCGACTGCTCTTCACCGCCACTGGCCGAGCGCTACCGCTCGTCGGAGTCCGCCGAGGTCGTCATTTCCTGCCACCGCGCCAACACAGAGCCGATCTAGCTACTCCCGTCACCACCGTGCCACGCTAACCGGAGTTCCTCACCCAGACGATCGAGCAACCCAGGAGTCTTCTGCACTGCCATGCTCCGCCGCTGCTTGTCGAAGTTCGTCATCGCCTGTCTGGACCGACCGAGCCACTAGAAGTTGCCACTGCCACCACGTCACGGTGAGTCACCGCCGCCACTATTTTCTTCTTCTATATCCTCTTCTTTATCATTTTCTTTCTGTCACCATGGTTGACCGAATCGACTTTGTCTTGTCACCATATCCCAACTACTCTGTCGCTCGCCGACAAATCACCAACCACCAGAGCTCCGCCATAAGACCGACCGACGACCGACGCTAGAACGTCCTCGCCAACGAAGCTCACCCCGAGGCTGCGACTGTTGTGCCATCAGCTCGTGACTCATGCTGCCGCCTCGGAGCTGGTGCTGACCCCTCGTAGACCGTATCGCACATTGGAGTGTGAGTTGACTCTTCGAAGAACGAGCCGCTGCATCATGAACCGTGTCGCCCCTTCGAGTTTCGTGTCGCCACCTCGCAGATCGAGTCTCCACCTTCGCCATTTGCCAGATTGAAGGCACATATTCGCCGTTGCTCGAGTTAGAGGCCGGAAGACTCAGATCTGGTTGATGCCTCATCGAGCTTGGCCGTCACGAGTTTCCCGCTATCGAGATCTGCCACTTCGGAACCGAATCTTGTTGGGTTTGTAGCCTTTTGTTTTGGTTTTTAGTCCCACATCGGCTAGAAAGGAATGTGTATCTCCATATATATGAGTCTTTTCTCTTTATGGAGATGCACATGTAGTGCACATGGGTGTGTGCCATGTGGGATTAATTATTAATGGTATAAAGGCTTAATCAACAATTAAGAAGCTGTAAGCTTTTTGCTCTTGGAAATTTATTTCCATGGAGCTAAGCTCCGTAGGAGCTTAGCGACTCGGACTCGGACTCGGACTCGGACTCGGGCTCGGACTCGGGCTCAAGGGCTCATGAGGCATAATGTGGCATTTTGTTGGCTCACTTTGCACTTAGCACGTCAGCATCGTCGCCCAGTTACGCTGGCCCAGTTACGTAGCCCAGTACGCCCAGTGTGCGCAGCGTACGCAGCGTGCGTAGAGTACGCAATGTGCGCAGCGTACGCAGTGTGCGTAGAGTGCGTAGTATGCGTATGGCTGGCTGCATATTAGAGCGGGAACGGTTGTAGCAGTTGCTGCACGTTCAGGAGTGGTTCTGCCACTACCCTGAAGTTCAGGCAACTGCTTGGCAACCGCCCCGTGGGCTATATATGCAGGTTCTCTCCTCTCTCTGAGTGTTGAAGTAATCAGAATTCCAGGGACAAAAACTCTAAGTGTTCTTTAACACAACAGAGTAGTGAGCGTGTTCTTTAACACAAACACTAGTACTTTTTTGTACGCGTGGGTTCTGTTACTTCAAACAGAGAGAGAAGAGTAGAGCCATTGCCAGAGGAGTTTGCCGTCTTCCGAGGAGTCAGTAGAGCAGGAGTGTTCCAAGGTTTTTCGTCAACCTTGCTGGTTCCTGGAAGCTGTTCGCAGAGGACGAATAAAGCTTTGAGCAACGGTGATCATTCACCCCAGCATTTCTATCTCTCGCCTGTCATTCTTCTGTTGTCTTCAGTAGTTCTGTCAGTATCTTCTTTTTAGAAGGCACTACTCCTAGTTTGCTACGATCATGAAAATCTCTTTAGATTATTCGTGTATTACGATATCTTTTTAGATCTCGTAATTTGCAGAATCCTTCTGGATCTCTGTTGCAAAACCTTCTTTAAGGAATTGCATTTGAAATGTTGTCTTTACAACTGTTTCAGTTTCTGTATTTTCCATCGAAAAGCGTGCCCCGACGTTCCCGGCAATAACAATCTCAAAGCTTTATTGCTATGATGGAAAACATTAATGCTTCACTCCTAAACACTGACTTCTGTAAGTTAGAGAAGTTTGATGGAGAGCATTATCAAGTCTGGAAGAGAAAGGTTTATCTCACTCTTCAACTCAGAGACGTGGATCACGTGCTTCTTGAAGAGGAACCTACCATTCCAGATACTGGGTCTGCTGCCACAATCTCTGCGGCTACTAAACTTCAGGCCAAGTGGAGAAGGGAGAATAGCATTTGCAGGTTGCTTATCCTGAATGCTATGGAGGATTCCCTAGCAGAATCGTATTCTAAGAAGAATATCGCTAGAGACATATGGGAGTCTCTAGAAAAACTCTACGAAGAAGACAAGAACCACAGTAAAATATTTGTGGTTGAAAAATATCACAAGTGGTTCTTTGAGGACGAAAAGTCTATGCTGCCGCAGGTAAAGGAGTTCCTGAAACTGCAACAGAAGCTGGAAGACGAGGCGATGCCCCTCCCCGACAAGTTTATTGTTGGAGAGATTGTCTCAAAGCTCCCCGCTGGGTGGAGCAAGTTCTATGCAAACATGCATAGGAAGAAGTTGGAGATCACCCTTGAAGATCTCCTACAGGAAATCTATGTTGAGGACCAGATGCGGGCTCAACTGAAGGTGGACACACTGTCCAAGCAATTGGCTAACGCCAATCTGGTTCAGACGAAAGAACCAAAAGAAAAGCAGGCAGCTTTCCACAGCAAGAAGAAGAACCCTGACAATCTAAAAGTCAAGGGAACTTCTATCAAGAAAAAGAAGCCAAAGTCAGAAATGCCTTGCTTCAAGTGTGGCAAGAAGGGCCACTTTAAGAATGAGTGCAAAGCAAAAACCAAGCAATCAGAGCAAGGAGAGCCTAGTAAGGTATCCATGATCACTGACGTAATTGCAATGATTGTACAGGTTGATGCAGTAAGGACTGACTCTGACTGGTGGGTAGACACTGGAGCCTCCTGCCATGTCTGCTCCAGTAAGGAGTGGTTCACCACCTATACACCTACTTCTAAAGTGGTTATGATGGCGAACCAAGCACAAGCTGAAGTGCTCGGAATCGGGACGGTGGTGTTGAAGCTGACTTCGGGGAAGTATCTGACGCTTCAAGGCGTAAAGCACGTACCTGCTATCGCCAAGAACCTGGTCTCGGGAGGCCTACTCTGCAATGCAGGCCTCAGGATGGACATCAATGCTGGCCAGATGGTGATGTCTATCAAGGGAACATATTTCGGGAAAGCTTTTTATACCGAAGGAATGTTCAAAATTCAGCTTATAAATCAGTCCAATGTAATTAATGTGATTAATAAAATCACTCCTTCTGCTTATACTCTTGAGTTGTGGCATAATAGGCTAGGACATGTTCATTGTAAACGAATAAACAGAATGTCTAGTCTAGGACTTATCTCCAAATGTGGGGGTAAGATAGAGAAATGTGAGGTTTGTACTCAAACTAAGATCACAAGGAAATCCTTTCCTCGGGTTAATCGAAGTACAGATCTTCTGGAGTTAGTACACTCAGATATCTGTGACTTCAAACAGTTCTCTACAAAGGCCGGGATAAAGTATTTCATAACCTTCATTGACGACTTCTCAAAGTATGCGTTCGTATACTTGCTGAAGGCTAAAGACAAAGCATTCGAGAAGTTCAAGGAGTTCAGAGCCGAAGTTGAGTTGCAGACTGGACAATAACTCAAAAAGATAAGAAGTGATCGAGGTGGGGAGTTCAGGTCTCATGAATTCGCATCATTCTCTAAGGAACATGGAATTGTCAATGAGACTACGGCTCCGTACTCTCCTCAATCAAACGGAGTAGCTGAGAGGAAGAACAGGACGTTGACAAAAATGATAAATTCAATATTGTTGACTGCTGGCCTTTCTAAGTGCTACTGGGGAGAAGCTGCATTGACGGCCACTTTTATTCTAAATAGAGTGCCTCATGCAACTTCAGACGTTACTCCTCATGAACTCTGGTTCAAGGTCAGACCTAACTTGAATGTCATTCGAGTGTGGGGGTGTCTGGCGTATGTCAAGCTTCCAGATCTAAAGATTCAGAAGCTTGGGACAAGGACTACAAAGACGATCTTCTTGGGGTATGCCGAGAAGAGTGATGCTCGAAGATTTCTTGATATTGAGTCAAATCATATCATTGAATCTCGCGATGCAGAATATTTTGAAGACAAGTTTGCAAGGCACAAGAATATTGTTCTTTCGGATGTTCCGGAGAATAATGAGGGTGCACAAGAGACTGAAGTCTTCAATGGAGATGTGGTCCAAGAAGATGTTGTTGTTGATACAATGGTTGAACCAGAACAAGCTGAGCCGTCAGCTAACCGTGTGAGAAGGCCGAAGGACTTCGGAAGTGACTTTGTCACCTATCATGTGGAAGCAGATCCGTTTACCTATGATGAGGCGATGAAGACCAGAGACGCAGTTTTCTGGAAGGAGGCGATTGACAATGAGATTGATTCTATCACCTCAAATAACACTTGGGTGTTGGTTGATCTTCCTGAAGGAGTGAAACCCATCGAATGCAAATGGATCTTCAAGAAGAAGATGAAAGCAGACGGAACTATTGATAAGTTCAAGGCTAGGTTGGTAGCCAAGGGATTTTCTCAGAAGCAGGGGATTGACTATTTTGACACGTATGCTCCAGTAGCCCGGATGACCACCATCATAATGTTGATTGCTCTCGTAGCAATACATAAGATGGTGATACATCAGATGGATGTGAATACGGCTTTCCTAAATGGCGAGCTGACCGAAGAGATTTACATGCAACAGCCAGAGGGATTTGTCATCAGGGGACATGAAGACAAAGTCTGCAAGTTGGTGAAATCCTTGTACGGTCTTAAACAGGCTCCCAAGATGTGGCATGAGAAATTTGACAAAGTTATAAGGTCAAATGGCTACATAGTCAGCGATACGGACAAGTGTGTTTACACAAAGTTCGTTGATGGAAGAGGTGTGATCGTTTGTCTGTACGTGGACGACATGCTTATCCTAGGTACGGATATTAGCTGTGTCACAGAGACAAAGAAATTCATCTCAAGCAAGTTCAGTATGAAGGACTTGGGGGAAGCTGATGTGATCTTAGGGATCAAGATCATCTGGACAGACACTGGAGTAGCGCTGTCACAGTCTCATTATATTGAGAAAATGATCACTCGTTATGGGTATCGGGATCTTCTAGGGATCGATACGCCGTACAGGTGTGATCTGAAGCTGAAGCCTAATTCAGGGGAAAGCGTCAGGCAGCTGGAGTATGCAAGCGTAATCGGGAGTTTGATGTATGCTACTACTGCCATAAGGCCTGACATAGCTTTCGCCGTGGGAATGCTGAGTCGTTTCACGAGCAACCCAGGTGTTGAACACTGGAAAGCTGTAAAACGGGTTATGAGATATCTCAAGAAGACTCAGACATATGCACTGTACTACAGCGGAGATCCGCAGGTAGTGGAAGGCTTCAGTGATGCCAGTTGGTGCTCAGAGGTGGAGAGCGAGAGGTCCACAGGTGGATATATTTTCACAATGGATGGAGCTGCTATATCGTGAAAGTCAAAGAAGCAGACTATGCTCTCGCGGTCATCCATGGAATCTGAGTTCTTTGCACTTGATACCGTAGCCGAGGAAGCAGAATGGCTTCGGGAGCTCATGTATGATCTTCCAGTGGTTGGGGCGCACATACCGGCGATACCGATATACTGCGACAACCAGGCGACTGCGGCGGTGGCATCAAATAACCTTTTCAACGGGAAGAAGAGGACTGTGCGGTTGAAGCACAGGGCAGTACACGATCTTATCAAGAGAGGTGTTATTGCAGTAATTGATGTTCGGAGTCAGGAGAATCTGGCGGATCCGTTCACCAAGGGCCTCAAGCGCCAGCTGGTTGATGACACAGCTTGTAAAATAGGCTTGAAGGCATTCTGATATTGGATTTTTGTATTCCTACCAAAAAGTTTTATGCTAATAGTTCAAAGATTTATCTACTAGGCATCTAGCTTTTGGTTCAAGGGAGGACCACTATTCGGAAGAATATCAGGAATGGTAGGTACATGTTCTATTAGGCATGGAGAGGTTACGGACCTATAACCACGGTTGTCTACTGTTGTTTTCTGCGGAAAACAGTTCCTGTGGGAAGGTTGGCTTAATGGCCTTAATGAGTTCTCAGGCAGAGTGAATGCTGGTATGCTTTACAGGAAGCATGGTAGAGCAGCACTACAAGGAGTGAAACTCCATGCTACAGTGGGATGACTCCACAATAAGGTTCCTATATGTGGGGTGATGCCCAGGAATAGGATAAAGCCTCGACTTTGCAGGCCAAGTCACAGCGGCGTAGCACCGCAAATAGGCAGTTAGCCTAATGCTGTATATTAAATATAAAGAGGGGTGTAGTCAGCACTACAAAGAGAAGGAGTTCCTCATGTTACAGTGGTACGACACCACCATGAGGTACCCGGTTAGGGATAATGCCTCGACCTTGCAAGCCATGTCGTTGCGGCGTAACACCGCAAAGGAGCCTAAGGCTTCATGCTGGATAGTTTGGCACTACAAAGAGGCGGTTGCCTCATGCTACTGTAGTATGACACTACGATGAGGTTCCCGGTACGGGGTAAGGCCTCGGCTTTAAGCCATCTCATAGCGGCGTAGCACCGCAAGGGAAGCGCAAAGCGCTTCATGCCATGTCTCTTTATAATGAACTCACCTATAGTGTATGACAGAGATATCAGGCCGTCTCTTGAGGGTAAACTTGTAGACACCCAAAATTATACACTGAAACCAGGCTGGCACAGGACCTTTAATGTGTAGCCAGAGGCACATGTAACTACATTATGTGAGTGGGAAGAATTTTAGCTATGATGCAGAATTCAAGGTTTAGTCCATTCTTGTATTTGTAGTCTGTTGTTTGACTCACGTGGGAAGATTCAAGTCTTAAGTGGCATCTATCCTAAAAGCATAATGGACAGTTACTGTGGGGAACACTCGTACTCATATATATAGAGATATGTGGGGGATTGTTGGATTTGTAGCCTTTTGATTTGGTTTTTAGTCCCACATCGGCTAGAAAGGAATGTGTATCTCCATATATATGAGTCTTTTCTCTTTATGGAGATGCACATGTAGTGCACATGGGTGTGTGCCATGTGGGATTAATTATTAATGGTATAAAGGCTTAATCAACAATTAAGAAGCTGTAAGCTTTTTGCTCTTGGAAATTTATTTCCATGAAGCTAAGCTCCGTAGGAGCTTAGCGACTCGGACTCGGACTCGGACTCGGACTCGGACTCGGGCTCGGACTCGGGCTCAAGGGCTCATGAGGCGTAATGTGACGTTTTGTTGGCGCACTTTACACTTAGCACGTCAGCATCGTCGCTAGGCGCATAGTGCGCTTAAGTTGCGCTCATTGCGCGAGCCACTTGCGCGACCACGTTGCGCGGCCCGTTACGTGAGCCCAGTTACGCTGGCCCAGTTACGCTGGCCCAGTTACGCAGCCCAGTACGCCCAGTGTGCGCAGCGTACGCAGCGTGCGTAGAGTACGCAATGTGCACAGCGTACGCAGTGTGCGTAGTATGCGTATGGCTGGCTGCATATTAGAGCGGGAACGGTTGTAGCAGTTGCTGCACGTTCAGGAGTGGTTCTGCCACTACCCTGAAGTTCAGGCAACTGCTTGGCAACCGCCCCGTGGGCTATATATGCAGGTTCTCTCCTCTCTCTGAGTGTTGAAGTAATCAGAATTCCAGGGACAAAAACTCTAAGTGTTCTTTAACACAACATAGTAGTGAGCGTGTTCTTTAACACAAACACTAGTACTTTTTAGTACGCGTGAGTTCTGTTACTTCAAACAAAGAGAGAAGAGTACCATTGCCAGAGGAGTTCGCCGTCTTCCGAGGAGTCAGAAGAGCAGGAGTGTTCCAAGGTTTTTCGTCAACCTTACTGGTTCCTGGAAGCTGTTCGCAGAGGGCGAATAAAGCTTTGAGCAACGGTGATCATTCACCCCAGCATTTTCATCTCTCGCCTGTCATCCTTCTGTTGTCTTTAGTAGTTCTGTCAGTATCTTCTTTTTAGAAGGCACTACTGCCAGTTTGCTACGATCACGAAAATCTCTTTAGATTATTCGTGTATTACGGTATCTTTTTAGATCTCGTAATTTGCAGAATCCTTCTGGATCTCTGTTGCAAAACCTTCTTTAAGGAATTGTATTTGAAACGTTGTCTTTACAACTGTTTCAGTTTCTGTATTTTCCATCGAAAAGTGTGCCCCGGCGTTCCCGGCAATAACAAATCTAGCCGTAGTCGTCGCCGATCGCCACCAAGGTGAGCTCACTGTCTGTTGTTTCCTCGTCTTCTTCATGATGTCTCTCTCTTTTACTAGTCTAGGGTTTCTAGGATAGATGAAGTAGAGATAGATTTGGGGGTTAGGGTTTGGGAGCTACTGGAGAAGTGAGAAAAATGTGATTATTAGGGTTTCCTTTTCGTCGCAGTGGGGAAGAAGAAAGGGAAAAATAATTTAGGGTTAGGGTTTCTTTGCTGGTTGCTGCGTGAGATGATGAGGATGGGAGTTTGGATTTTGTGTGGGTGGCTGAAATATAAACTAGGTTTTCTGGACATAGTAGAGGGAACTAAGGGAGACTGGTGAAGAGTATTTAGGGTTTCGAGTTGTTGTAGGTACTATGAGAGAAAGAGTGAGGGCTAGGCTAGGATTTTATGAGAGGTTGAAGTTGGTGAAAGCTAGGGTTTGCGTCTGCTTGGGAAAAAGGAGTCTGGAGGAAGATGATGAGTAGAGTTTATGGCTGAATTGAATGGTGAGGAGAGAGAAGAGTAGTAAAGGGTTAGGGTTTTGAGTGAGTTAGCAGGCCGGGTTAGTAGGCCAGGCTAGTTGGGTTGTGTGGGCTGTATGAATTATAGAATAGAAATAGGAGTTAGTAGCTGGTGTTACAACCACAGTTTGGGTTGGGCTAAATCGGGCCCAGTTATAGGGAATAAAAATTTGGTTAAGTTAAAGTCAGAAATAGTGATTTAGGCCAGGCCAATAGCAGTCTGTTGTTTGGACTGGTTATTAGAAAAGAAAGGGAAAAGAAAAATAGGATTGGTGCTGGGTTAAAATTTTGGCTGGATTTGGTTTTGCTAAAGTTTAATATCATTATGTTATTAATACTATTGTTGTCGTTATTATTAATAAGGTTATATTTTAGATAGCTACTATTTTAAAGTTTTACTCTAAAATTTTTTGTTGAAATTATTTTTGCTAGCTAAAATTTAGCTTGCTAATATATATTGTATTTAACTAATATTGTTTTACTAAAATCTATTCCTAACTCGATATGATTACTAATATGCTAGGTAGTTATAGATATTTTGCTAGTGATATTTTATAATGATTTATGTTAAAAATATAGTTTAAGGTATTTTACAGGTATTTATCTTGATTAAAGCTAGAATATATATATTTTCTAAACTATTGTTAGCTAGTATATATAGTTAGCTAGAATATATATAAATATTGAATTATTTTGTTAGCAAATAACTAGATAATGTCATTGTTAGATTCTAACCTACTATTCCCCAATTGCTTCTAGGTGGACATAGAGATTACTACTTTTCTATTATCGATCTTCCAGAGCAAGGCAAGTACTTCTATAATTTTGACTCATTTACTTCATGTCATGCTCTTTTCATATTGGACACATTGTTACACGACTTGGTCTATATTTCTGGTTCACGACTTAACCATTTTACGTGAAACATTTATTTTAATTAAATTATAATAATCCAACAAATTTTTACGATGGCCTAATAATTACTAGCAATTCTAATAATTAATTAATCGTTAATTATCATCTAATTAATTAATTATAATAACATAACTAGTAATTAACATAATTGGAAAACTAATTATCCCAAAGTTGACAGAGCTTTATTCTGTCAACTTTGGTCGGACAGGATTACGGGTTTCTGCCTAATTTCTATTTTGAAAATAGAATGAGTTTCTGACAGAACATACCAGAAAGCTGATGAAGGAGAACCGAAAGAAGGTCTCGTACTCGGATCGGCGTACGAAGGTGCTCGGAACGCCGAAAAGACGGAGAAAGTGCCACACAAGGTCACAGAGGTCGTTGAACGGCGAAGACGCCGGCATGCAGGGGGGCACGGATGCGGGAAGCGCCGAGGACGGCAGATTTGGGTGCACGGGGGATGGCTTTGAGAGGTGTCAGTGGGAGCAAGGTGGAACGAGGAGCGTGGTGGCACAATCGGTTCGGGAAATGATAGAGTGGGGAGGAAGATTTGTGAAGGTTTTTTTGAGGAAGAAATGGTTCTGGAGAACAAGTTCTGAGTTTCCGAGTTTGTACGTAAGAAGAGGGAAAGAAGGAAGGAGCGGGTAGTGGAGGCGTGCGTGTGTGGTTGGAAGGAGTCGGTGGAGTCAGATAAGGGGTAGTGGATTTAGTTGAATGGGTTGATGGGTAGATGGGTTGGTGGGTTTCGATAGGGAATGGGCTTGGGCAAGAAATGGGCTTGGGTAGGAAAAGGCTTTAAATAATTAGCTAAATAATTCTAATACCTAGCTAAAATCAATCAATTAACATTAACAATTTTCAATCAATGGATTAATTAATCTTTTATAACTAAAATTGTTTTTTTTTCCTATTTAACTGACTAATTATATATATATATTATATATATATATATATATATATATATATATATATATATATATATATATATATATATATATATATATAATATATATATATATATATATATATAATAATAATAATAATAATAATAATAATAATAATAATAATAATAATAATAACTAAAGTAAACTAAACTAAACTAAACTAAACTAACTAATTAATCACACTAAACCAAATAATTATCTCAATTTAAGTAAACCAAAAATTTGGGTTTTACACACACACACACACACACACACACACACACACACACACACATATTATATATATATATATATATATATATATATATATGTATATATATATATATATATACATATATATATATATATATATATATATATATATATATATATATATATATATATATATATATATATATATATATATATATCGTCTTTTTGACATATTTAATTTTTTTTTTTTAGTTTACTTGAAAAAAACTAACTCAGAAAAAGGCTACGCAACATGAACAAATTCAGCCCATATATATATATATATATATATATATATATATATATATATATATATATATATATATATATATATATATATATATATATATATATATATATATCGTATCCAAATATTTGTATATGTGTGTCACCTTCACTAATTGTTCTTAGAATCACGACATAGACTACATATAAGTAACCTAACAACAACCTATCATAATAATTCCTAGAAGAAATTGTGGAAGAAAGCAAAACTATTTCGAAAAATATCATCGAATTTGTATTTTTTGGTAAGTAGTGGACTTGCCTTTAGTCTATTACATAGAGAGATGAAGTAGAGATGATATATTATGTTTTGTACGGTTCAAAGGAAGAGAAGGGGCTTTCGGTGAGGGAGGTAGCAAATGAGCGAGGTTGTGAAAGTGAAAGAATAAATGTAACGCCCCAGTCCCAAATACTTGGGATCAAGTACGTAGACATGCCAGCTGCACACATACGAAGTATACTCCAATATATGGAAATCTCGTATGTATACATAAGCTGTAAAATGCAATAAACCAATAGTAATCTAATCTCATCCACAAAATAAAAGAATAATAATATAAATCAACTGTGAAATTTATAATATACATGTAGTTGGGCGGAGACAAATCCGATGAAGCTTAGAATCCGCTGACTGAGCTAACTTAATCCTCTCAACTATACTAGACTGAACTTGCATACTGGCCATCAATGCCACATTGGTAGGAAGAACAACTTCAATACCCATCTTCTGAAGATCTGCTAACAATTCTGGCTGTGCTGTTAGAAAATAAACTCCGGCCCTTCGGCTCAATGCATCTGCGACAACGTTGGCCTTCCCAGGATGATACTGCAGGTTGATATCATAATCCCCAAGTGGCTCTAGCCATCTTCTCTGATGCATGTTAAGATCCTTCTGGGTAAACACATACTTAAGACTCTTGTGGTCGATGAAAATCTCCACCCGATCTCCATATAAATAATGCCTCCAAAGCTTAAGTGCAAAAACCACCGTTGCTAACTCCAAGTCGTGGGTCGGGTAATTCCTCTCCTGATCACAAAGCTAATGTGACGCATAAGCTACTACCTTACCATGCTGTATCAAGACACATCCCAATTCCTTGCCGAAAGCGTCATAATAGACTGAAAATCCTCCAGTCCCATCTGGAAGCGTGAGAATGGGTACCGTCATCAATCTTTGCTTCAACTTCACAAATGAACTCTGACACTCTGTCGTCCAAGAAAACTGCACATCCTTACGAGTCAACTGCGTCAGTGTTGCTAAAATCCGAGTGAAGTCTGATACAAACCGTCGGTAATAGCCAGCCAATCCTAGGAAACTCTAAACTTCTGCGACGGTACTGGAAACTGGCCATGTCTCTATAGCCAATATCTTATGGGGGTCCACTTCCACTCTATCTCTGGTGATAATGTGACCCAAGTACGAAATACGATCCAGCCAAAACTCGTACTTACTGAACTTCGCGTACGACTGGTGCTCTCTGAGAATCTGAAGAACTACACGAAGATGTTGCTCATGTTCTGCCTCATTCTTGCTATAGACTAGTATGTCGTCTATAAACACTATCACAAACTGGTCCAAATAGGGCATGAATATACGATTCATGAGGTCCATGAATATGGCTGGCGCATTGGTCACTCCAAATGGCATAACAAGGAACTCCCAATGTCCATATCTGGATCTGAACGCTATCTTCGGGACATCTTACTCTCTGACTCTGATCTGATGGTACCCTGATCGTAAGTCAATCTTTAAAAATACTGCCGCTTCTCTGAGTTTGTCAAATAAATCATCTATCCTTGGTAGAGGATATTTGTTCTTGATTGTTACAGAGTTCAAGATACGACAATCAACACATAATCTTGACGTACCATCCTTCTTTTTCACAAGAAGTATCGGGGCTACCTAAGGTGATCCACTAGCACGAATGAATCCTTTGGTTCTAAGTTCTTCAATCATCTTGTACAAGATCTCTAACTCTGAAGGTGCCATCCTGTAGACTCCCTTTGACACTGGTGCCATCCTCGGAAGCAAATTAATGGTGAACTCTCTCTCTCTTTCTCTCTTTGGGGGCATGCCTGGAAGCTCTTCGGAAAATACATCAGAAAACTCTTCTACTACTCTGGAAAACTGAACTGCTACTGCTACTGCCATCCGTAATACTGGGGGAGAATGTTCAACTTCGCCTCTAGAAAATAAAAACTCTGGTTCACCGGGAATACCAAAAATAATCCTGCTAATATGGCAGTCTATTCTTGCGTATTGATCCTTCAACCAATCCGTTCCTAGGACTACATCATAGTCGACCATCGAAAATTCTATCAATCTAGCGGAGAACTCTCTACCACTAACTACGATTCGACATGAGGAATAGACTCTATCTACTCCCACAAGACCGTTACCAGTAAGTATATTGAGCCTTACTGATAATAACTCGGGCTCCAGTCCTATCCGTATTGTAAATCGTGTAGAAATAAATGAATGTGATGCACCCGAATCAAATAATACTGATGCTGGAAAAGAGTTAACGAGAATGGTACCTGCCACCACCTCACCTCATGCCAATTCTTCTGCTATGGTCAGAGCCATAGTCTGTCCTTGTCCTCTTGGTGCTGGTCCCCTCTGCGGGAAACCTCTCTGCCGATTCTGAATTTGAATTTGGGCATACTGCTGAGCCTAAGGCGGCAATGGCCTCGAAGGCTGGTACTGTTGCTGCACTGGTGCTGGACCCCTAACCGATGGACTGGTTAGGTTTGATGATGATGAACTAGCTCTATTCGGACAGGACCCTATCTTATGGTCCGATGCCTCACAAGCCAAGCACAATCCCTGTGCTCTATGACACTCCGATACTACATGCCCTGGCTTTCCAGAATGACAGCAAACTATTGTGGAAGACTGCTTCTGCTTCTGCTGCTGAGGTACGTCGTGTCGAGTGCTGAACCGACGAAACTGTGGTCGCCCTCCTAGGAGCTCCAATAGTCAAAGCCCTAGCTACCCGGGCTGGTGCTAATGACTGGGACATCTGTCTTTGAGACCTCTTCCGTCCTCCGCTTCTATCTACAATCCTCTGCGAAGTATACTCATGCCTCTTCGCTGCTCGCAAGACGACATCAAAAGTCTGGTGCTCAAACTGCTCTACTGATATAATAATCTCTAGGTGGAGCCCCTGTTGGAATCGCGGGGCTCGATCCAACTCGATTGCCACCAAGGTAGGAACAAACCGACTAAGTCTAGAAAACTCGGTCGCATATCCATCGATCGTCTTTCCCATATTCTTAAGATTGGTGAATCTCGTTTGTAGATCATATAGAGCTACTGCGTCGAAGTACTTGGTCTGGAACTTATTGCTGAATACCGCCCATAAGATAGGCATCGGTAATCCAACTGCTAGCATCGTCCACCAGCTGCAGGCTAGATCCAATAACTGCAGGCGCACAACGACCACCTTCTCTTCCTCAGAAATTCTAGCTGCCTCCAGGATAACTTCTATGTCCTGAAGCCACGCATCGGCAGCAATAGCATCTTCACTGCCATCAAAGAAAGGAGGGTTCAGATGGTTGAAGCTGTTGGCCGTATTGTTTCCTTGGTAACCAACTCTGCCCATGGCATCTTGTACTGTCTGGTGCACGGCATCACCCCGACGATCTTTAGATACAAGCAATTCCCTGATGAGTCCCACCAGGGTTCTATTGTCAGGCTCTGCAGGTTAGACTGGCTGAATTGGTGGCTCCGGGTCCCCGAAATGCATGACCCGGGAGGCCGCTCCAGAGTGCTGGGCTTGGTCTCCAGGTTGCTGCTGGTTCACTGGAGGTGCTCCGCCTTGCTAATCGGTAGAACCAGAAACAATGTCGCAGAAGATACGACATGGGGAACAATAAGGGAGGACCATGATATATCGAGGATATAAGCATGTGATCAGGTCAAGATTTTGGAAAGATTAAAAGACACGAGTAGAGATCAAGGATGAGTGCTGATTGAGACATCTATTTCGTAAAACCCTCACATATCTTGATTTACAAGACTTGTATGGGCCACCATTTAAACCGTGTCACGTCCCAGAACCAGAATAGTGAAGAGCGGGGGACAGACACAGCCAGCTACGTACATTGAAGTGTAACCTACCTCAATGTACGGTCATGGCTGTCTTGATGTATAAGGGTTTTACTACAAGCCAACAGTCACTTATGGTCAATAACAAGCCTAATGTCTCAATCTCAAGTAAGCAAGTAAATGTAACAAGTTGGTAGATCATCAGAGATACAAAGTAAGGCATCCCATACATTACATATTCAAATGATCATAAAGCTAGTCATACAAAATACGAAGACTAGCAAGAGTTTAAGTCATACATGATCAACCCTAGGATTTGTCAATCATGTTACAGCCCTTATGCAGACAAGAATATAAATTTGACACGAGCTAACACATGCTCGGCGGCTAAACATCTCAAAAGAATAATTTACAATAGAGTGGGAGAGCAAAATAAAACCCATTCGTTGCCAGGGTTGCGCCTAGTATTCACCATCTGGTTGGAAGGCTGGAAGATCCTCGGGTGCTACTCCGTAATCTGGCCATACAAAACCAGCTGGGTCGACCCCAGAAAGAGCAAGTGCCACAAGAGAGGCTTCACTTAAGAACTAAAACCAACATATTAGCACATAAAGACATAATGATAACGAAAGACATGAGTTAGAGAAACAAGGCGATAAACGATAAGATAACTAAAGGACTATTCCAGTAGCCAAGTTATAACCCGTAAACCAAACAAGGACCGGGGTTGTAACCCTTCACCTGAACAAAACTTAGTCTCTAACCAATTATCGATAAAGTAAAGTATAACAGTAACATGCTGAAAGTAATCATGTACTGGTCTTGTCTAGGCAAGACCAGACGGGACTCCATCCATCAACCACGGCCAAGCAATGAGTACGGCTTGATACTTTAACTAACTAGGGTTTTCACAAGCTTAGTTACTAACAAGATGCATCGAGATGTTCCAACAGCCACAAGCCTGCAGTCTTAATCCAGGTTATTCGGTCACAAGTTGAGAGAGTTGGATTAGGTGACTTGGGGGTGCAACACACGACGTTGCGCTGGAAATGTGCCCTATTCGACGGCAGGCTACAAGTCCAATTAGAGCGTCCAGATAACGGGACTGCCTGTAGCTGGGAAATCTCTTCATGGACTACTTGATTAATCTAGTCATTATCCTAGTCAGATTCAGTACGAATCCCTGACCGTAGAAATCAGGAATTCATGTCCTAGACATGATGCAAGACGAGACATGTAGCTTATACAAGCACAACCATCCACGGTATGAAAATAAGAGTTACTTAGAGAGTCAAGATAGCCGTCGCAACAGCATATCAAGATTACTCATGTTAGGTTACTTATCAAGATTACTTGTCAAGGGTGTGCCACAACGGACCACCATCAAGAATTATCATGTCAAGTTACGAGTTAAAGAGTACACTACGACGGGTCACTATACAGAGTTATCATGTAAAGTCACAATGTCATGTCATGTTCATGTAAGTGTACCCCGACGGGTTACTATCAAGGAGTTGTTAGAGAGTGTACGTGTCATATCAAGATTGTGTTTAGAGCTCAGAGTACATGTGCAACATGAAAAATAACATTATAGGACTTAGTCAAGTAAAGGGGTATAAACAAAGTCACTATTCACACTAAAGACCATGGGGTGACATGAAGATCATGCACCCAAAATGAATATGCTGAGAGTGGCATGTACCCAAGGCTATGCGCCCACATGAGTGAGGCAGGGTAAAGTCTATGCGCCCACATGTATGAGTGAGGCAAGGGGTATCATGGAGAAACGATGGTTTGGGAAGGCATGCACCTAAGCTATGCGCCCACATACATGCGCTTGCATACATGCGCCCAAAGGGTGGAGTTAGGGTGTCTTGGAGAAAGTCAAGAGACTCACTCAATGACAAGTGCGCTGACAGGGTCTATGCACCCAAGGAAGGAGACATGGTGCACTTGTGCGCATGCAAAGTTATATGCCCAAGCCAGGGAGGGCCTTGGGGCTATGTGCCCACTATAGTGAGTAAGGGGGGACTTGGGCGCATATATATAGCTATGCTCCCAAGAAAGCATACAATGGACACATATCAATGTCTATGCGCCCCAGCACTGTGCTTTTTCCCCAACCCGTGAACACAAGTTCATTGAACCCATGAACTTCTCAAGGTCATAACTCGCTTAAAACAAAATGAAATTCGGGTTTTCAAAGGTCTAACTTGAGTAAAATCAAATTCTCTACAACATGGAACAATCAAAACTTGAAAATAATAAAGTTTGAGAGATCAAAACCCAAGAAAATCAAGTTTTTCATAAACTTAGATCTACAAAGGCTAATCCTTCAAAACCAAAAATACCAAGTATTAAATAGCCTTAGAATCATGTAGGGAAGATAATGGAACAACAAAAATGGAGTTCCTCCATAAAGCAAGCTAGCACTTGCCTTTGGAGGGGGAGAGGTTTTAATGGAGAAGAAGAAGAAGTTATGAGAAATAATGAAGAGAGAGAAAAAGTAGTTGGGTTATAAAGAGGTGGATTCATCTTGAACCAACTTGGTTCAAACCTAGCCAAAATAACCCAAGCTAAGCTAAACCAAGCCAAGCCATGCTAGACAAGTCAAAATATGGGTCGAGAGTCCGTACACGTATACTGAAAATACGTATAACAAAAAAGGGAGTGACAACTCTACCCACCTTAAAAAAATTCCGTCCTCGAAATTTAATCAAGAGGCTAAAGATGTCGGGATAAGCTATACTAATCACGAGCAATCTATGACGAGCAGTTAATTTGAGCAATCATTCATATAAGTAAGAAAAAAACATAAGGCAGAATGAAGATATTATAACTTACGAGTCAAACAGGTGTGGATATCGCGATTGGATATCATCCTCACGCTCCCACGTTGACTCACCCAAAGAGTGATGACCCCAAGTAATACAGACTAAACTAATAGTCTTGTTCTTGAGTATCTTCTCTCTCCGGTCTAATATGGATACGGGTCTTTGCTCATACGAAAGGTTGGTACCAACAACCAATTCTGAATAATCAAGGACATGACTCGGATCCGGGATATACCGTCGTAATTGGGATACATGGAAGACATCATGTACCTCACATAATGACGGCGGAAGAGCGAGACGATAGGATACATCACCTACCCACACTAGAATGTTGAATAGCCCTATATACCTAGGACTAAGATTTTCACGTACGCCAAAATGAACGACGCCACGGGTAGACGAGATCCTAAGGAATACGTGGTCACTGATAGAAAATTCAAGGGAACGTCGATGAGAATCGGACCAATGATGCTGGTGATCTTGTGCAACTCGAAGATGATCTCTGACTTGTCTGACCACCTTAATAGTCCGCACAATCATCTCTGGACCAAGCATCCGCCGCTCGCCTATATCATTCCATGCTAACGGGGATCTGCACTTTCTGCCATACAAGGCTTCAAAGAGCATCATCTGGATACTGGCCTAAAAACTGTTGTTATAGGAGAACTCTACGAGATGCAGGTGATCTTTCCATGAACCACCAAAGTCGAGTGTACATGACCGCAACATATCTTCAAGAGTCTGGATCGTGCGTTCTAACTGATCATCTGTCTGCGGATGATAAGCTAAACTAAACTTGAGACGAGTCCCCAAGCTTCCATGAAGACTCCGCCAGAAGTGCGAGTTAAATCTCGAATCTCTGTCGGATACAATACTGATTGGTACTCCGTGTAATCTGACTATCTGTCTAAGGTACATCTCTGTAAGCTGATCCGTCGACTGGCCAATTCTGCAAGGGATAAAACGAGCTACCTTGGTGAGTCTGTCAACTATAATGCAGATAAAATTTCTTCCAGCTGGAGATTTAGGTAACCCACTTACAAAATCCATAGTAATTTGCTCCCATTTCCATTCTGGGATCGGTAAAGGTTGAAGAAGTCCACCTGGCCTCTGATGTTCTGCCTTAACTTGTTGGCAAACTAAACAACGAGAGACAAACCGAGCTATCTCCCTCTTCATACCATTCTACAAAAAATGCTGACAGATATCACGATACATCATCGTACCGTCGGGATGAATCGAGTACTGCGAACTGTGAGCCTCTACCATGATCTTTTGCCTGATATCGCCACTAGGTACACAAAGACGCCTTCCGTGTCGAAGTGTACCGTCCTCATAGATATATAACTCTGCTCTCCGTCCTGCTACACATTCTGCCCTAAGTCGCTGAAGCTTAGAATCCGCTGACTGAGCTAACTTAATCCTCTTAACTATACTGGACTGAACTGAACTTGCATACTGGCTATCAATGCCACATTAGTAGGAAGAACAACTTCAATACCCATTTTCTGAAGATCTGCTAACAATTCTGGCTGTGCTGTTAGAAAACAAACTCCGGCCCTTCGGCTCAATGTATCTGCGACAATGTTGGCCTTTCCAGGATGATACTGCAGGTTGATGTCATAAAACACAAGTAGCTATAGCCATCTTCTCTGATGCATGTTAAGATCCTTCTTGGTAAACACATACTTAAGACTCTTGTGGTCGATGAAAATCTCTACCCGATCTCCATATAAATAATGCCTCCAAAGCTTAAGTGCGAAAACCACCGCTGCTAACTCCAAGTCGTGGGTCGGGTAATTCCTATCCTGATCACGAAGCTAACATGACGCATAAGCTACTACCTTACCATGCTGTATCAAGACGCATCCCAATTCCTTGCCGGAAGCGTCACAATAGACTAAAAATCCTCCAGTCCCATCTGGAAGCGTGAGAATGGATGCAGTCATCATTCCTTGCTTCAACTTCACAAATGAACTCTGACACTCTGCCATCCAAGAAAACTGTACATCCTTGCGAGTCAACTGCGTCAGTGGTGCTAAAATCCGAGTGAAGTCTAATACAAACCGCCGGTAATAGCCAGCCAATCCTAGGAAACTCCAAACTTCTGCGATGGTATTGGAAACTGGCCATGTCTCTATAGCCGCTATCTTCTGGGGGTCCACTTCCACTCCTCCTCTGGTGATGATGTGAACCAAGTACAAGATACGATCCAGCCAAAACTCGCACTTACTGAACTTCGCGTACAACTAGTGCTATCTGAGAATCTGAAGAACTACACGAAGACGTTGCTCATACTCTGCCTCATTCTTGCTATAGACTAGGATGTCGTCTATAAACACTATCACAAACTGGTCCAAATAGGACATGAATATACGATTTATAAGTTCCATGAATATGGCTGGCGCATTGGTCACTCCAAATGGCATAACAATGAATTCCCAATGTCCATATCTGGATCTGAACGCTGTCTTCGTGACGTCTTGCTCTCTGACTCTGATTTGATGGTACCCTGATCGCAAGTCAATCTTCAAAAATACTGTCGCTCCTCTGAATTGGTCAAATAAATCATCTATCCTTGGTAGAGGATATCTGTTCTTGATTGTTACATAGTTCAAGGTATAATAATCAACACATAATCTTGACGTACCATCCTTCTTTTTTCACAAGAGTATCAGGGCTCCCTAAGGTGATCCACTAGCACGAATAAATCCTTTGGTTCTAAGTTCTTCAATCATCTTGTACAAGATCTCTAACTTTGAAGGTGCCATCCTGTAGACTCCCCCTGACACTGGTGCCATCCCTGGAAGCAAATCAATGGTGAACTCTATCTCTCTCTCTGGGGGCATGCCTGGAAGCTCTTCGGAAAATATATCAGGAAACTCTTCTACTACTCTAGAAAACTGAACTGCTACTGCTACTGCCATCCGTAATACTGGGGGAGAGGGTTCAACTTCGCCTCTAGAGAGTGAAAACTCCGGTTCACCGGGAATACCAAAAATAATCCTGCTAATATGGCAGTCTATTCTTGCGTATTGATCCTTCAACCAATCCATTCCTAGGACTACATCATAATCGACCATCGGAAATTCTATCAATCTAGCGGAGAACTCTCTACCACTAACTACGATTCGATACGAGGAATAGACTCTATCTACTCCCATAAGACCATTACTAGTAAGTATATTAAGCCTTACTGATAATAACTCGGGCTCCAGTCCTATCCATGTTACGAATCGTACAGAAATAAATGAATACGATGCACCCGAAATTAAATAATACTGATACTAGAAAAGAGTTAACGAGAATGGTACCTGCCACCACCTCACCTGATGCCAATTTTTCTGCTACGGTCAGAGCCATAGCCTATCCTTGTCCTCTTGGTACTGGTCCCCTCTGCTGGAAACCTCTCTGCCGATTTTGAATCTGAGCTTGGGCATACTGCTGAGCCTGAGGCGGCAATGGCCTCGAAGGCTGGTACTGCTACTGCACTGGTGCTGGACCCCTAACTGATAGACTGGTTAGGTTTGATGATGAACTAGCTCTATTCGGACAGGAGTCCGGTTTCCCACAAGCCAAGCATAATTCCTGTGCTCTATGACAATCTGATACTACATACTGTTTGCCATTAAAATTCTTTGATTTGCAAATTTTAATACAAACAGAACAGTGTTACAATATAGGACTTAGACGTAGTCCTAGGAGCACACTTTTGTTTAATCTGGGTCTCTTGTGCTGATGGAGTGAGTGGTAATGCGTTGACTCCGTTGACGATCTGACGACGGTTATCGGTTCTCTGAAGGTCTGGGTTGCTCTGGGTGCTGGAGCTTGCTGAGAGGAGAAAGACATTGAGTGTCTGTATCTGCCTCTCTGGTGGTGCGAAGTCTCTGTCTGTTCGCTGTGGAGGTTGATATGTATGCACGTAGATTGATCCGTGTGTGTATGGAAGAAGGAAATGATCCCTCTATTTATAGTTTTGCAGGCTGGCTGCTCATGCACGCATGTAGGATGCGCCTGTATACGGGAATGCCACGTGTTGATTGCTGATGGAGGCGCATGGACGATGCGCCCTGATCGAGGGGGTTGACTTCTTCATGTTGCTGTTGTGAACCGGCACGTAGCAGAGAAGAAGATCTTTCTGTTGCTGAGATCTTGGATGAGTTGAGTCAAAGGACACGTGTCGTCGACCCATGGCTTGGAGATCTCTGATTTGGTGGGGGGAATGACCTGGTAAGATGCACCTAGGATTGGGCGCATGAGGAGACTTTGGCTCGTAACCTTTAGGAGTCACGAACCATTCTGGGCGCATGGATTTTGGGGCGCATGCAGAGCTTCAGTAGTGACTTTACTCTCTGTCTTTTGGGATCAGGGAGAAGTCTGGAGCGCATGGCTTTTGAGGCGCATACAGAGTTGTAACAGTGACTTTCCTTATGTCTTTAGGGATCAGTGAAAAGTCTGAGACGCACATCTTTTGAGGCATATGCAGATTTGGGCGCATGGCCGCGGAGGCGCATGCGAGATGGTTGGGTGGCCACGTGGCAGTAGCCGTCGGAGGGGAGTAATGATGATGCTGACGTTGGCGATGTTTCGTCTTCTGAAAAAGCTGCCGACTGTTCAGACTTTGGGAGGCGTGCTGCCAACTCTGTCAGTTCAGCATTTAATGTTTGTGACATTCGATGGACAGCTGAGTGGGCCTGTCGCTTGGCATTCCAGTAGGCGTATGGGGACGCATGGAGGCGCATTCCCTGTGATGTGCTTGGTACTGAAGGGCGCGTCTGTATGATGCGCTTGATGTTGAAGGGCGCGTCTGTGTGATGTACGGTCTGGCCGGCACATCCGCTTCGTGAGACGTCTTTCATGGTGCAACTGTTACGTTCTTCGAGTGCTTTAAATAGCCGTTTTGACTTGGTTGAATTTGAAGCGTCCGGTTCATCCATTAATGCAAGTTCATTGCACAAAATTCGGAGAGCCATCCACTTGGCGCATGGGTTTATTTGCCTGGCCTATAAATAGTGGTATGGAGAGAGGGTTGGCCTCTCGTTCTCTCACGTCTTTTCGACATAAACTTGTGTACTCGAATGCATTTTGTTGACGAGATGCTCCCGAGGATGAAGATGCGACGCAGTGTTCTACATTGATGCACTTGAAGGTGACTGTTACATCCAAAAGTCGGAGTCGAGGGCTTTCGAGGCAGGCGGAAGGTGCTTGTTACTTCCAAAGATAGGGATGCTCGGGCCTCGTCTTCGTTATTCCGGAAGAGCCGTAGATCGGAATGACGGTGCTAGGCTCTTTCTTCCTTCAAAGTGGGCGTTGCCCACTCTGGTTGTGTTGAAAGCTGCACCTTTAGCCGCAGTTTCGATCACGATCTTCCTTGGTGTTTGGAGGCTCTTTCGAAGCCTCCCCTGGTCACAGATTTGCGGTGCTCTTCTCTTCCTTGGTTCCAACCAGAGGGTTAAATGCTTCATTAGTCGAAGCATTTATCAGGTGAGCCTGGCTGGAAGAGCGGCACATAATTGGGCTGCTGAAGGGATGCACATAACTGGATATGCACATAACTGAGCTGCTAAAAAGGGTGCGCCTTGCTGACGGTGCATGGTGGGATGCGCCTGGCTGAGGGCGCATGTTGATTGCTGCACCTACTTGAGGGCGCATGGTGGCTGCTGGCTGTAGACTTAGGATCATTTCTTTATAGAAATTCTCCTTTGTACAATCTCTCTTTAGACATGTAATAGACTTTTATATGTTAAATAAAAAGTCCTCTTTCAATGTCTATATTTGTTGCTTTTTGTTGTGAAGCACTTTGTCCAAGCTCTGGCACACGTAGTCTGGCGCATAGACTTTCTGGTTCTGAAATTCCATGCTTCTACAAGACCCCCTTCAAAGTTTTCAAAACTTTTGGATAAGTTTTGGAATGCTTTGAATAAGAAGCATGGTAGTGGAGGCGCATGATCGTCAGGGCGTATAGATACTCCGTGCGTCAGTGCTGGGCGCATGCTCCGCTCAGTTAGTGCAAATGATGACGCCTCGGTAACCTAAAAAAAGATTAATGATGATCTTTTTTGGTTTTATTTGTGGTTATCTCTTCACAGAACCCGAGGCGACGGCTGAGATCACACATCATCGGTTCACGCGTGCGACCAAGCCCTATAAATAGGCGAAAGATGGAGAGAGAGAGTTCTTCTTCTCCTTGCTTTTGCTTTCTTTAGAGTTCTTTTTCAAAAACCCTAACTTTTCTTCTCAAAGAAATGGCTCCAAAGACTCCTCGCGGCGGTTCTGGCAAGGGAAAGGAGCCTGTGAAAGCTGCAGCTGCCGATGTTCCCCGTCGGCCTGTCGAAGTTCGGCCGGAGGTAGTTGGTAAGTTTCGTTTTACGTACACTAACGCACATAGACCTTGAGTCTTTTGATGATATGCCGAGGTTTTTGCCGCCGACGCGCATGGGTTTAAGCCCTGAAGATGCGCCGAGGCTCTACTGCTGACGCGCATGGGTTTAGACCCTGATGATGCGCCGAAGCACTACCGCTGATGCGCAAGGGTTTACACCCTGATGATGCACCGAAGCTTTCGGACGCGCTATGCCGTTTTGATGAGGCTCAGATTCTTTTGTTATTTCTAACATTTTTCGAATCTTTGCCAGTGTCGATGCCGATCCCACTCTTGAATGAAGTGCTCCTGGATGCTGCCCTCTGCCAGACAGGAGTAGATTATAACGAGGAAGTGATAAACCCTTCTCAAGCCGCTATTATGCTGGACCAGCATCCCGAGAGAATGACCCAAATCTGGGAACAGCAGTATGGGTTCCTCAAACGGATGATGGAGCGTGGAGTTTTGAAATCTGCCACATCTGATAAAGTGACCTTCTTGAAGCCTGAGTTCCTGTTTGGGGACCGCCTTACTTCTACTGAAGCAACAGTGTTGAAGGTCAAGGAAGACTGGTTTTTCACAGCAAAGGGAGTGCATAGACCGTTAAGCAACTTGAACGTCAATGGCCTTTGATGGCGTTCTGTCGTCTCGCTTCCAAGAGGAGGATGTCTTGGGATCTTACTCCCTCTCGGGGAGGGGGGGCGGTGACTGGCATCATCAAAATTGTTTCAACTTCCGATCAGAAAGATACTTTGACCGCAGTGCGGTCTGGGTCTTCTTTCACCTGGCGAATTCTACGCCCTGGAAGCATTTACAATGATGTTCCCCTTGATACATTTGCCCATAGTGCCTTGACTTTTGCACATCACATGCTGTTGATGGAACGCTCATACCCAAAAGGAGAGTTTTGGGTAGAGGGTTGGTGTCATTATGTTTCCAAATAGGATAAACTGACACTCTGGGTTTTGTCGCGGTTCCAGACTGAGCTCCGAGAAATTGGGCTGACTGCCGCGATTCGTGCCACCCAGGCAGGTGTTGACATCAACAGGCATATGTTCCTCGTACTCTTGGAGATGTTTGATATCCATACCGGGACCTTTTTTACTCCAGTGGGGGAGTTAGGGCTCGCGCTTCATGAGATGTATGAGGTATCAAAGCTCCCTTGGGGATCGGAACCCTATGAAGAGTATTTTCCGACCAACGAAGAGTTTCAAGTCCTGGAGGACAAGGCTGAGGAGATGACGGCCGTCTTTAAGGAAGTGGCTAGTCATCATTACTATATGTAGAAGAGAGACAAGAGCGGATTGCAGCCTCATGTGACCGCTTGGAGAGATTAAGTCTTTAGGCAAGAAAAGGGGGATCCCTCGTAATTCTCTACTCCGCCGGCGCTCTCTCGTAGCAAAGTGCTCTCTGGGATGAGCAGGATAGATGAGAAGAATCCCCGAGAAAACGAGGACCAGCAGTCTGATGAACGCTCCTACAGCTGTTTCTGGCATCTTGCTCATCGAATGTCATCAAAAGCAGTATTGGTCGCGTATCTCATGGTTTGGCTTCGGGATTATGTTTTCTCGGGCGGATCCGGCTCTGTAGAGAGAGTGACCCGGCACTTGATCCTGCCAGCTGTGAAGTTGGTCTTTGGCCGGCGCTTGGCTCTACTCCTCGTAATGGTATGTAATTTACTGCGAGGTTTACGTGAATTCGCGGGAAATGTGATTCATGACCGAGGTCGAAAAGATAACTTCCCGCGTACTGAACTGCCGTTTCACTATTTGATGGGGTGGTTAATTTTACACCATCCCAACGTAATGAGTCCGGGTTCAGAAGAAGACTACAAGGCCGAGATGCATTCCTCCGCCGTTTCCACCAGAGGAGTTGGTCGCACACTGGCGTCCCTATTTGCAGAAGGTTTTTATCCCATCTTCCGGGATGGGTGATCACCAAAGTTGGTCCGATCTTCTTGGGTTTTGAGGCTAGCGAAGACTTAAGGGATTCAGGTGAAGACGCCACCGCCCTGCCTCCGTGGAGATTCGCTGGTTGCAGAGTATTCGGCCATCCCACCTGGTGTACCGGAACAGGAGTCAGTGCTTCCTGGAACCGTATTTACCGAGACGCTTTGCACATCAATTCGGTTATGCGCAGCTGATGTTGGACAATCCCAGTATCACCTGGGGTATGCTGGAAGTTTGTTGGATGGCGCACGAGCTTGGCATTACTATAATGCTGGATGTACCGAGCTCGCTTTACGCTGCCTGCCCAGGATCCGCGGCCGTCCATTCTTCATTCAGCCGCCAAGTTTTACTGTGTTATGGCTGTCGTGCCTTCCGGGTATGATAGGGAGACGAGTCTCATTGCAGGCACCCCGTTAGCGGAAACTGGGCATGTATCGGCTAGGGCTCGACCACACCGTCCACCAGAGGTGGGTCAGGCTGCACCTTCGGTTGATCAACCGAAACGGCATGCAGATGCAGGGGCTGGATCTCCTGCGTCAAAGAAGCTAAAGAAGACATCGTCATCGACGGTGTCATTGGGTTCAGCATCTGCAGAGGTAAGGATGCCCCACATAGTCTGGTTTGGGTTCAACATTTTATGTAATCAATGCTTCCCTTTTGTACAGGAGCCGCTAAAAAGAAAGCCTCGTACTACAAAATCTGGTGGGAGCAGGCCAAAGGTGATGGCGGGTTCGTCTGAAGTGCACATCCCGCCGACTATGATGTCTCCTATGAAGGAGAATCCGAAGGATGTTGTTGTCGTGGAGATTCCAGCATCCCCGATTATGTCAGAAGGGAAACTGAGGATGCAGCAGCTTCCGAGATGATAAAGGCCGCGGCGAGGGCCTTGGATGCCGAGGGTCCAGCAGACACGAGACTTCCTGGTGATGATGTGGGGTGGAGTTCGTCGTCTTCGGATGACGTTGCTCCAGAGTTACAAGAGCCTGTTGCGGGGCAACAGATGTGATTGAAACAGAGGAGAGGGTTGATTACCCTCCTTGTTATGATGAAGGAGGTCGGCTGCATCATTGCCAAGCCCTATCCTAGACTCAGCGGCGGAAGCTGAGGTGGCTACCAATCAGGAGGTAGTGACAGATCCTGTCCCTGTAGAGGGATTTGATGAAGAGACTCGTCTGACGATCCCGACTCCTGGGGCGGTCAGGAGACAAATGTTGATCTCTCCGTTCTACCAGGGGAGGTATTGGCTGTTGATAGCGCGTTGGGGACTGGAGAGGTGGTCGCTGACATCGGTGGTACTTCCAAGTTCGGGAAGGGTAAGGGTGTGATGGAACCCTCTGTTGCTCCTTCCACTTGGGGTACTATTCGACACCTGTGCCGGCTTCTTCTGCTCCCTTGGCTCCTCGGGCCAGTAGTCCAGCCCCTGTTGATGAAGAGCCTATTGATGCCGAGGTTCAAGCCTCGCAGGTTGAGGTTGGCGGGTCTTCTTGCGGTCCGCCAACTGGGGTAGCTCCTCCAACTCCTGTCATGACACCACAGGTGTGTAGGTCCTAAAAAATCAAGTTGCACACATCAACAAAGTCAAAAATCAAGAAATACAACTGTCAGATGAATTGCGCAGATATCAGATTGCACCATTCAGATTGCGCAAGATAGATTGCGCACACTTCCAAGTGTGCAGGCTGACGTGGCAAATCACCATGATTACCTGATACAAATCAAATCTTCTGACAACTGACAGCGCGGAGAATGAGGCGACTGTTCATTTAATCGTGCAAGCACGGCGCTCGAGGACAGCTGGCAGCGCAATCCATGTTGGCGCAATCTATGTTGGCGCAATCCATTTCCTGCGCAATTCAAGTTGGCGCAATCCAAAGCCTGCGCAATTCAATGTGCACGTTCTATCAGTACAAATGATAAAATACACGTGGCATTTACCATCAATTGCTCATTTCGTGGCAACTGTCTATGCATGATCATGCACATTTTAATCAAATGATGCCATGTGTCCAAGACAGTTAGCCCATGATCCAGTAACTGCCTGTGCAGTCCATTGCTGCGCAATCCATCATACGCAGTCCAGAATAACTAAAAGTTAGTTATTTCTCAGAACTCTATAAATAGAGTTTCAAGTCTCCATTCAAGGGGATCAACAATCAATAATCAGAGGTCAGATTATAGAGAGATCAGACTTCAAAGTTCAGAGAGTTCAGGAGTTCTTGCCCAAGTGCTGCTGCATTCTTCCGAGGCTTTTGTCTTCAACTTCGAGGTTTTTTTTTTGCCTTCAATTCCAGAGTTGTCTTCAACTTCAGAGGCTTCCTCTTCAGAGTTCACATCGTCCAAGGGATAAAGCAATCGTCATCTAGATTGGATTCCTAAAGTTGTACCATTCCCAGAATTCAAATTGTAATCTTTTACAAAGTTTGTATCAATAAAGTTCTTCAACTTTTGTTTTTGCAAACAAAATGGCGACTCTGCTGGGGACGACTTTCTCCTCCGATGAGAAGTGACAACTCAATGTGATGTAGCGTCTATCGGAAAGACGCAGAAGACACTGGTTGTGAAGATCAACCAGACAGCCTATGAGTCTATGATCAACTCCAAGACCACTCCTCGCACTGCAACCACTGCTGCCCACAAGCAAAGTGCGCCCAGTGTGGGTCCCAAAGACTGCTGCGCATTCTGTTATGCTGACAGCAAGTCTTCTGTGCAGTCTACTAGCAAGACTGCTGCGCAATCCAAAGCTTCTGTCATCAAGCCGGCTGCACAATCTGTCTCTGCTACTGTTGCGCAGTCTGCTATGGCCAGTGCACAAAAGACTTCATATGCTGCCATAGCTAAGTGTAAAGCCCCTATACCTCTGGCACAGTTGGCTGCCAATCTTCCTGCGCAAACTAACACTCCAGCAACCAGAGTGCACCCTAAACATTCTGTGGCAAGAACTCCTGATGTGCAAACCACAGTCTCTGTGGCTAGAACCAGTGTACCATCAACCCATGCGCAAAGCATGCCTGCGCAATCCAAGAGTGACAGCCTTTTGGCTAAACTCTTTTCTTCTCACAACAAAGGGAAAGATTCTGTTCCTCCTCTCAAATTCTATTCTCCTGCGCAATCCACTGGGGGTAGTCCTTTGGCTATTCCTCATCCTCTTCAAAATAAAGGGAAAGGCCCGTTGGTCTTTTCTCAAACTTCTTGTCCCATGACTTGGAAGACAACAGAGGGAAACGCTCTTTAGCTAACCCTTCTTCACAAAACAAAGGAAAATGTCCTTTGTCTTTTCCAATCTTCTTCAGTTTTTACCGAAGAAGATCAATCTGAACGTGCCTCAGCACCAATCAGTACTAGAACTCTTTCAAACAAGGATTCTTCTTTCCTTTATAACAAGAGAACTTGTACTGACCAAAGAGGTATTCTGCCTACCCCGGTAGCAGAATTCCAAGACCTCCCGACTCTCAAGATTTCCTGTTCTAAACAGGGAAAACTGTTAGTGTCTCAGACAGAAACCCTGGGGGTGAATTTCCTGATCTTAGAACTTATCTCAACAGACCTACTTCGGTAAAACGCAAACAGCCAATGTCAAAGATCAAACATCATCAAAAACAAATCTCTAGGGTTAAAAATCTCGACACTTATGCCAATGAAGTGAGCACTTCCCTGTATACTCAAGGGACTAAATATTTGAAGAATCGGAATCATGTTCCGAATGTTATCGAAGAACAGATCCCTCAGAGTTTTCCTCGTCCTGTTGTTGTTCCTGATCTCCGAGAACATCTTAGACAAAAGAGGGATACTATCCCGACATCTTCAGTTCAACCATCTGATCATCGTTGTAACCACAAAGTTATCATCCAATGTTGTTGTCAAACAACAAAACGATCTGTCTTCGATCGTCTGACTTTTGCTAAATCTGAACCTATGTCAGAGGAAGACGAAGTCTTGTATGCTTCTGTTAACATGACTTCCCGAGACATTGGGGGTAGAAGATGCTCTAAGCATGGCAAGTCTCGCAAGCCAAGCCAGCGGTATTTAGAATTACTCCAAGAATCTTTTGAAGGAGTGTTTCGACATACCCGTTCTCGAAGCCGAGATACAATCGGTCAAAGGAATCTTCCTCAAAATCCTTCAGGTTATCTTCCTACCTCTCAGTCAGAAGATTATTCTTTCTCTGACTACGATGTATACAGCGAAAGCTCTAAACAAACAGTGTCTTCCACTGTACCAAGAGAATGACTGCTTATGTTGTCAATGAAGATCCAGATGCTTCTTCTTCAAATCAGAAACAGTGAATCGCTGCATTAGAAGACAAACTAAAAACCATGGCTGAAATGGTTGCTAGTATACATTCTATCATTGTGGCACAACATGTTACTCCACCGACTGCACCTACTGTGGGTCCGGAGATCATAGCATCTTCAGTACCTGCCAATACTGGGCTGGGGGTAGTGTCTCCTCAAATGCCTCCTGTACAAGTACAAATTCAAACCACACCTAGTCAATCAAGAGCTGGGGGTAGTGCTTACAATGTTGTTCCTCCTCCTACCACTCTAACTCAACCTGCTCCTTCTTCGTCACCTGAAGACGCCAATGAAGCTGTCAAACTCTTACGAACCCAGTTCGAAGCTTTCAAAGAGAAAGACAACTTGCAAAGGTTGGGGATCAAACAGCCCTATCCAGTTGAATGGAAGGAAGTCCCGTTCCCGCCAAAGTACAAGATCCCAACGATTTCTTTGTTTGATGGCAGTACCTCACCAAGCCAATTCAATCATTTTGAGGTAATGACCGTTCAACTCCAGCCAAATAACGCTCTTCTTACCAGAGTGTTCGTCGGTTGTTTAGCCGGCGTAGCATACGACTGGTACAGAAGTTTGCCCGATGGTTGTATCACTTCCTTCTCAGGTCTCAAGCAAATCTTCCTGGAACGGTTCTATGAAAGATTTAACGACATGACTATGTCGGCTCTCAACAAAATCAAGCAGAAACACAATGAAACTGCTGAGAGCTTCATCGAACGGTTCCGCCGTGAAGCTTTGAAAATGCCTCCCGGAACTCCAACTGCTGTCACTATTGATACTTGTAAGGCAAATCTTTTGCCTATCATCAGTATGTGGACGGGATCTACCCAATTCCAAGATTGGCCTTCATTCATCGTCAACGCCAATGCTGCTGAAGTGAGTGCCGAGAAGTTCAAACAATTGGGGGTACAGATGTCTAACCCCGATCGAGATGAACATCAGACGTCAGGTGGTGGCAACCGCCAGAACAACCGCAAAGCAAAAAGACTTTGAATATCAATTTGAACAAGAATAAAGAATCTTTGGCTGTCAATGTGGCTCCGCCTACATCCACTCCTACTCCTTCTGCACCTCCACCGAGGAAACCTCGTCCGAAAATAGAATATTCCTTTGACGAGAATGACACTGCAAGCATCTTTGAATGTTTACTCAAAAGCAACAAAATTCAGCTCCCAGACCCAAAGAAACCCGATAAAGTCGGTAAGACAGATCATCCTAAATATTGTGTCTACCACAGTTTTATTGGACATCCTACTCGAGCATGCTACGTGCTCAAAGGCAAAATTCAAGAGCTTGTTAATGCTGGTGTCGTCACTCTGCAGCAAGATGAGAAGACTGTTACTGCGAACATAGTTTCAGTCCAGTTTGGTGACTTTCCTCCGCAGATGGTACAGCACGGTGTCATTCCTATTCCCAAAGCTACTCTTGAGATTGAGAATCTCCCACTTCCACCAAATGAAGGTCTTGTTCCCTGTCTCTTGACAATGGCAAAATATATGGATCTATCCCGATCTTGCTCCGGAATTCAAAGTGCCCTCTTCTTCCAAGAAGAAAGGTCGTTCTAAAGGCAAGACAAAAACTTGCAACATGGTATCTTTTGAACCCATCGTTGATGAAGAAATTCTGCTAGGCACCAGATCAGGGAAAGCTTACTTGAAAGATCATTCTGAAGCTCAAGAAACACTACCTCTTCTTCTGAACCTGTTCCAATACAATCTACTTCTTCTGAAGAAATTCCTTCCACATCTTCACCAGTCGTAGTACCTGTTCCTCCCAAACCGGTGGTTGCTGACAAAGGCAAGCAACAAGTCCGCTTCGACAAACCCCTGAAGAAATCATCTCCTACAGGACTTGAAAAGCCATACAACTTTGATATATTGGCACAACTAGCCAATACACCAGCGAGGCTATCAATCTTCGAGCTCTTGCGTCTTTCTAAAGAGACTCGAGAAACTCTAAGTGAAGCCCTGGTGCAGGCTGAAACTTGGCTAACTCTTCTCAAAAGCCGGCCGAACCGGTCTCTTGTAGTCATTGTCATAGTGTCCTGGAGTTGATTCCAAACATCACTTTCACTCAGGATGATATGCTGCTGGAGGATAATAGACATGATCGTCCTTTATACTATACAGGTATGTCGATTCGATGAAAGTCGATCGTATCCTGATAGATCCAGGGTCCGCTCTCAGCATCATGCCAAAGACAATGCTAGACACGTTAAAAATACCAGTGCATAGTCTTTCAAGTACAATCACCACTATCTTGGGATTCAACCAAGGCAGGAGTGAACCTTTGGGTAAGATCCGCCTAAAACTCCAAATAGGCAATCATCGCACAAAGGTGACCTTTTATATCATAGACAATCATGGTTGTTCTTACAACGCTCTTCTGGGAAGACCCTTTTCCATGAACATAATGTCGTTCCATCAACTCTTCATCAATGCTTCAAATATGTTGATGACAAAGGAGAAGTTCATAAAGAAGTTGTAGACCTTTACCTTTCAAGGGCATCGAAGCGTATTACAACGATGCTCGCATGTATAAGGAAGAATTTATGAAAGTGGTATTGGCCATGGATACTGAAGAAGATCAAGAAGCAGTGCCCAAAGACACTTATTATACCTGTCAAAGGGCGTGTTTCTCACCCTCAGTCTTCTAAACTACTGGCTATTCACTTGCCAGTCCAGAGGCAATCTACTAATGACGATCAAGATAAAAGAGAGCTCACCTCTTCTGAGCCACTTGTTATCGACTTACGTCGTAACAAAGACAAAAAGCAGCTCACTTCTTCTGAGCCACTTGTTGTTGATTTAACTCACAACAAAGAAAAAAGGGAGCTCACCTCCTCTGAGCCACTTGTTATTGACCTTCGTCGTAACAAGCCTCCTCCACGTTCTTCTTCTCCTCCTCTTATAATCAATCTGACCAAGCCTGCTAAGGCTAAAGGTCTTGCTGTAAATACAGATGTACATATCAATGAAAAAGCATCTACTTTCCAGTATACTGATGTTATTTATCATAATAAATGCTATTTGGATATGTTAGATAGCTTTCAGTCATTTACAATGGGAGTTGTACAATCTCTTCAAACAGAAGTTTCATGTGAACATCCAAAAGATTCATATCGTATTGTTCCTGCTCGCAAGAAAGGTGAACGTCCAATACTTTTTAGTAAAAGACCGGAACAAAAATTTAGCTTCACGGATGATAGCAAAGTTAACGACACGGGACATCTTCAATTCTGTCGTTACAGTCAACAATCAAAAGACATCGTCCGAAAGATGGGTTACGACTTCAAAAGCGGCCTCAACTACGGTAAGGGAAGAAAGACTCCTCTCCGTATCGCTGTTCCACAAGGAAAGTCAGAAATGTATTACAGCAGGACCAAAAGAGGTCTCGGATACGCTTCCCCTCCAATGTTATCCACAGCAGTTTTCGATTCTGATAGCGAAGAACGTTCTAATTCTTTCGATTCCAGATCATGGGATTCTGACACTAGCATCGGTGAAGTCCATCGTGTAATCGTATCTTCCAATATGGTTTCTGCTGAATTTCCGGAAGGATATGATGAGGATATTAAAGAAAATCCTGAAACATATCCTTGGGCTCAACAGATGGATAATCAGTGGGTACTCCGATTTGAACAAAGAGAACCTCCTACTGAAGATCAATTAGTTCAAGTTGATGTAGGAGAAAGTGAGTCACCTCGTCCAATCTTTATTAGTAAGAATCTTCCAGAAGCAGATAAGCAAGAGTTGATTCTTCTCATTAAAGAATACATTGATGTCTTTGCTTGGAGTTACGAAGACATGCCAGGATTAGATCCTAAAATTGTTACTCACAAACTGAACATTCTTCCTAATGCTAAACCAGTCAAACAGCAGCAAAGGCGATTCAAGCTTGAAATAATGACGCAATTGATGATGAAGTCAAGAAGCTTATCGCTTGTGGCTTTATTCGAGAAGAACAACATCCTGATTGGGTAGCCAACGTTGTTCCAGTCCTGAAGAAAACTGGCAATGTTCGAATCTGCATTGACTTTCGGGATCTTAATGAAGCATGTCCGAAAGATGAATTTCCTCTCCCTATCACGGACGTCATGATTGACAATACCTGTGGGTTTGAGCGAATATCTTTTATGGATGGATTCTCTGGATACAATCAGATCAAGATGAATCCTGAAGATGAAAAACACACATCTTTCTGTACTCCTCGGGGAGTCTATTGCTACACAGTGATGCCATTTGGTCTCAAGAATGCTGGTGTAACTTACCAACGAGCTATGAGTACCATTTTCAGAGAACATCTTCGTAAAACAGTCGAATGTTATGTTGATGATATCGCTGTTAAAAGTCGTCTGAAAGAAGATCATATCCAAGATTTGAGAACAATCTTCAATCTCATGCGTCAACATCAGCTCAAAATGAATCCCACCAAGTCATTCTTGGATGTCTCTAGTGGTAAGTTTCTCGGCTTCGTTATTACCTCTAAGGGTATACACGTGGATCCCGAGAAGATCAAAGCCATTCAAGAGATGCATCCTCCACGCAACCTAAAAGAGCTACGAGGATTCCAAGGTCGACTTACGTACATCAGGAGATTTATTTCGAACTTGTCTAGACGCTGCAGACCATTCACTCAGCTAATGAAGAAGGGTGTATCTTTTATTTGGACTGAAGAATGTCAACAAGCATTTGACGACATCAAACGATATCTTATGAACCTACCAGGTTTGGTGCCACCAATCTCAGGCATTCCATTCTTAATACGTCCGTGCTATGGATCATTCATTGGGTGCTTTACTCGCCCAAAAGAATAAAGAAGGTCATGAACAAGCCATCTACTATCTCAGTCGTACCATGATTGGTGCTGAATACCGTTATAGTCCGGTTGAAAAAGAATGTCTGCCCTTATGTTCGCCGTTCAAAAGACAAGACATTACATCATAGGTCAAACCATTCATGTTATATCCCGAGTCAATCCTCTTCGGGTACTGATGAAGAAGCCTAGCACACTCAACTCTCGCTTGCTAAATGGGCCATCCTTCTAGCCCAATATGACATGGTATATGTTCCTCAAAAATCTGTCAAAGGTCAAGCACTGGTGGATTTCTTGGCGGCTCATCCCGTACCGGAAACATTCAAGCTTTACGATGAAATTCCAGACGAGACGTTGGAAGTCAACTTGATCTCTGAAGAATTTCCAACCTGGCGTCTATTCTTTGACGGAGCATCCAGAATTGGACCCAATGGTGCTATTGTAGCAGGAGTTGGAGTTGTTCTCGTTTCCCGAGAGGATCAACTGTCCAAAGAGCTTATTCTTTAGATGAATCCTGTTCCAATAATGTAGCAGAGTACAATGCTCTACTTATTGGTCTTCAATTAGCCAAGCAATTGAACATTGAATATCTCGAAGTTTATGGCGACTCTAAATTGGTTGTCAATCAGTTAGAGGAACTTATGAAGTTCGTCATCAAGATCTTGTACCTTACTTTGAGGCAGCAGTCATATGGCTACATCATTCAAAGCTTTCTTTATTGAATATGTACGCCGAGCTTGCAATACTGAAGCAGATGCCTTAGCCAATCTTACAGTAGTCTTAGCCGTTTCCATCAGAAGACAACAAGTGGTGGTTATCTCTAATCGAGAATTGTTTTGTGTTGAAAACAATCGTAACATCGAGTTCAGTAATTTTGCTGAAATTAATGTTATTAATGAAGATTGGAGAACTCCTTTCTTCGACTTCGTGGTTCACGACATACTCTCCGAAGATCCTAAGGAGGCTACAAGTATTCGACGATGATCTTTACGGTTCTACTACAACCAAACCACTAAGACTCTCTATCGACGGACTTACGACGGTCTTCTTTTACGTTGTCTAGCTGGTGATGAAGCAAAACAAGTACTACGTGAAGCTCACGACGGTATCTGTGGAGCACATCAGCCTGGTCCTAAACTACAGGATCGTATCCGAAGAATGTGTTACTATTGGCCCTCTATGGTATCAGATGCCATCGAATATGCAAGAAAATGTCGAGCTTGTCAAATCTATGCAGATTTCATTCATCAACCTTCAGAATTTCTACATCCGACAGCCGCTTCCTGGCCTTTCGAAGCTTGGGGCATGGATGTCATAGGTCCTATTAATCCTCCTTCTTCTAGAGGACATCGGTTCATTCTAGCAATAACAGACTACTTCTCTAAGTGGGCTGAAGCTATACCCTTGGCTGAAGTCAAGACCAGTAGTGTCATCAACTTCGTCAAACATCATGTCATTTATCGATTTGGTGTCCCTCGACGAATCATTCATGACAACGGACCGTAATTCATCAGCCAAAATTTACCAGATTCTGCGATGATCATCGGATTGACAATGTCGCCTCGACTGCCTACAATCCTACCGCTAATGGTTTAGCTGAAGCCTTCAACAAAACTATTATCAAGCTTGTCAAAAAGTTTGTATCCACTAACAAACGGAATTGGAGTGAAAAGCTTGGCGAGTGTCTATGGGCCTACCGAACTACGGTCCGCAACCCTACAGGTTTTACACCTTTCTCTTTGGTATATGGCTGTGAAGCTGTTTTTCCTTTGGAACTTCAAATTCCTTCTTTAAGGATTGCCATTTCTAACGAGCTCACTACAGAGAACAATGATATTCTTCGACTTCAAGAACCGGAGGCACTTGATGAGAAGCGGTTAATGGCTCAACAACATATTGAGTTATACCAAGCTCGCATTTCTAAGACTTTCAACCGTAAAGTGAAGGTCAGAACCTTTCAGCAAGGAGAACTTGTTTTGACAGTCAGACGTCCTATGACTATGACTCATATGAGCAAAGGCAAATTTGACGCAAAGTGGGAAGGTCCCTACGTTATAAGCAAAGTCTTCTCAAATGGAGCTTATCGACTCTCAGAACTGGATGGACGAATTGCAATGATGTCTATTAATGGCAAGTTCCTTAAAAAGTACTATGTGTAAATGTGAATGTTTGTAAATCATCAGACAAGTTCATGTTCATAAATAAAACTTTATTTCATCATGAATGATAGTACATGATATTAAGGAAGGTCACTATCATCCTTCTCTACATTTGGACATGGACCACTACCGTCCTTTCAAAACACGGTCAGCAAAAGAGCCGAGAGCCTCCTTACTGGAACCCACTAGGAATTTGCAAGCGGCCATCCTCATGGCTTCCTCCTCTTCGGTCCTTCCTGGTTCAAGCAGAAAGTCCAGGATGTCGCGCGGTAGCTTAGGTGCAGACGAACCTTCGCCTACTTCTGCCTCCTTTAATTGAACTGGATCGACAGGACGTTCTTCGACGCCTTCTTCAACCTTCGGGGTGAGTTCAGTCTTCTTGAGTGCGCCTCCAGACGACATTTTTATGTTGGAAAAGTGGAAGTGTTCCTTTTGTTAAAATTCTGTTCTATTTATAGGCAGAGATTCTCCAAATGATGAGGCGACACATTCATCTGACGGTTCATTCGTTCATTATCTTCTGACGGTTCATCCGTTCATTTAATTCACTTGACGGTTCGTCCGTTAATTACATTCATCCGATGGTTCATCCATTCACATTTATTCGACGGTTCATCCGTTCATTATCATCCGATGGTTCGTCCATTCATCTTCTGACGGTTTATCCGTTCATTTAATTCACTTGACGGTTCGTCCGTTCATTACCTTCATCCGATGGTTCACCAATTCATATTTATTCGACGGTTCATCCGTTCATTATCTTTCGACGGTTCGTCCGTTCATTATCATCCGACGGTTCACCCGTTCATTCATCATCACTTGACGGTTTATTCGTTCGTTATTATCCATTATGACGGATTGTCCGTTCATTCCATCATTTGACGGTTTTCCCATTCATCTCATATCCACATCAGCAATTTATCGTTTCGATTAAGTTGTCAATTGAGATAATAATATTTAGTATATTCTGCCACGTCCTATTACCTCTGAGCAGATATAATGAATATAATTATTTTCGACAAAATCATCAAGAAATATATCATGTCTTGTACCTCTGAATATATTTTCTATCTCTATTATTTATATCTGAACATGATATGCAACAAATAATGGAGCCACAGCAAAAAATGTCTTTTATTAATTGAAATATAAGACATTACAAAAACACATATACTTCAAAAAGACATAAAGATACAAAATGTTCCACTAAGATGGAGGTATTATCAGATTGTCAATCTGCTGCTTGAGTGTCTGCAGCCGTTCTTCACGAGTGGACATCACCCTCCTTCTGGCTTCCTCCATCCCAGTTTCCTCATTAAAAGCATGCATGGTCACCATTCGGCGGGTAATCTCAGCATTATGAGCTTCTACGTACTCATCCCTCTCCTGAATCAGAGCATTAAATTATTGAGTTGCAAGTTGATGATCAGCAACTTCCTCTTCTAACTCTTTCAGAAGACGAGCAATCTCTGCTCTTAGCTCAGCAGCTCTCTGTCTTTTTTCTATTAGCCATCAAGATTACTAATTCCAGCTTGGAGTTATACTCAGCAGATTTTGCAGAGAAAGCTTCCAAAAGGTTCTGGAGATTAACCCTTTCAATATCAGCTGCTTGAGCCAGTTGCTCGAATTCTGCTTGTACTAGAGATTCTACGTCTCCTTGGTTGAGCTCTTTATAGCTTTTGATAGTAATCTCTAATTCATTCAAAATATGATCCAGGAGAGTGGCTTGAGCCTCATCACCCTGTTTTCGGATAGCTCTTATTAAGAGAGAGGTTGGACCCCTAACAATAAAAAATTAGTGCCCTCTTTCTCCATCATTCTTTTTACTAGAGGTCCCAAAGATTCAAAAAAGCATCTAGTAAAAGATTGGATCACAAGATTATTAGTGGCTATAGCACCAGGAGTTGCAGCCACTCCTGTTGATGATGAGGCCGTGGGACGTTCAATCTCTTGTGTCTGGATAGCAGGTTCTTTGAACAAAGGAGCCAAAGTGGAGCTAATGGCCCCTCCTGGTTGTTCTTCTGCAAAAAAGTAAAGATTATCATGTTGCCTGTTGTTAGCCATTGCTCAAGAAGATTAAAGATGCAAATTATCTTACCATGATTGAATTCAACAATGAGCCTATCATTTGCTGGAGTAGATTCTGGCCGAGCAGAAGTTGCTTCAGCCATGACAGCTTGACTACTGCCCGCTTCAGAACCACATGATAAATGATGACTGCTACTAACAACCACCGTCGTTATAGGCACTATGTCCGTGCATGTCGGAGGTGCTAGAGGAGTCTCAAGATCTGCAGGAAATATAGATAAAGACGTTAGCTATCAATTTATTCAAGAGGAGATTGTTAATTTCATTTTATACCTTGAGGATCATTGGCGGGAGTTTCTCCGGGGCTTCTTCATCGATTGCTTTTTCTGGAGATACTGTTATATCAACATCCTTTTCAGGATTTAAGGTGTCAACAGCATTTTCTGGAACCTCAACATCCTTTTCAGGATTTAAGGTATCAGTAGCATTCTCTGGAACTCAATAATCCTCTTCAGGATTTAAGATATCATTGACAGAGAGAGAGCACTCATCATCTTTTCAAGATCTTGTATATATTCATCAATATTCTCAGATGAAGAGCTCTCTTCATCTTCATCTTCTTCTGGTGCATTCCTGCTGGTAGTTGCAGCTTGATCACCATAGTCATCCAGAGGGCTGTAACTGCAATCTTCTAGAGCCGCAATTACTTCGCAATCTTTTTTCGCGAAGGGTTCTAGGAGTAGGCGGAAGTACAATCATCTCGCAGCAGGTAAAAGAGAGTGTACAACATTTTTTTCTTCTTCCACTTCCTCTATAATACTTCCTCTGGGCTCTTCGGCCTCAGTTCTCGGAGCAAGATCTTTCCTTTGCTCGATCTCCTCTCTATGTTCGGGACTAGGAGTTTTATTTCTAGGTTCTGAAATAGGAGTGGGAGATGGCAAGGTTAATCTAGCCACAGCATCCATTACTATTGAAGACGGAGCTCGATTCCTTCTGTGGGCCAGCTTCTTTCTTTTAGTGGCCTTTCAGGGCTCTCTATATTTATAGTCTCAACTTGTTTCTGTATAGAGGTTGGTGTAGTAGCCTCTTCTTGCTGAGTTGACTCGGCCAGTTGCCGAGACTGAGATCGAGTGGTGATCTTTTCAGAAGAATGATCTAAGATCAATTTCTTTTTTGCTGCTGGAGCAGGAGGTTCCTCTCTTCTCCTCCTTTTTTGGGAGATTTGCCCACTTTCAAAGAGATACATAGTGGCACATTAACTTCTTGAGGGAACATAACATCCCTTGAGGCTTCCAAAGGTGCATCTTCTGGCTCATGTACCTCATCATTTCCTATGAGCGACATGACAACTCCTCCTCTCTTCAATCTTGTTGTAGAAGCAAAGCTATCCGTGAGGTTGAAATTCTCAGCAAAAGTATTTGAAGATGTATAAAAGACTGAGTATAAATAGCATCCGAGGGCCATGATTGCTGTTTACAGGCATCGAGAATGTCGATTTCGTATCTCGAGCATTATAGTAAGCCCAGGCCCGGGCCCCATCTATCAAATAACCCTTTCCCTGAAGACATGTAATAGCATTCCCCACATGGAATTGGTCATAGCCGAACTGTCGAGCGAATCGACTGGGAGATATGGCTCTAAATAACATTCATCTTCGAACCGGTATACCAAATGAGACGGTCGAATTGTTTTCAACCATTCAAAAGCTGCACGGCTCAGAGGATGCATCTGCGAGTCAATCATATTTGTCTGCATTTGTTCGTAACCAGCAGGAGGAGGGTACAATAAAAGTTCCATCCTTTGCTCAGATTTAGAGCATATCTACAGTCTCTTAGAGCAGTGAATTTCCACTTACCATTTGAGTATCTCCGTATAAAGCTGCCGTCAACCGGTCCCATGCCGGGGTCCATCAAAGTGGGATGGTGAAGGAGCAACCACCCAAATAGATATGTATATGGTAATTCGAACTGTGGGAATTCTTTTTCACCATTGGACTTCAGCATCAGATCGACGTATAGACGAAGACCAGCATTCAGCTTACAAGTCATGGCTGACAGAAGATCCATCTTATAGCCGAAGACTAATCTAACGGCCGCAAAAAGAACACCGCGATGGAAGCGGTCTACAACACTGGATCCCGGACTACAAACCGACGAAGCCAATGTGTCAGAAACCCTGCTAATTGGGCTTCTTTCGACATCGGTCTATATCCTACTCTCAAATAACTTTCGAGAGTATCTCCTGTCTTCAAAGGAGGGCATTGATAATCATCCTTCATTGCTTTATCAAATCACCACTTTCTTCATCAACTTCATGGCTTCTGTGTTGCTCATGGTTTAAAGAAATCAGGATAACATCTATCGTGTTCCTTAGTTTTCGGTTCTTGGATGTCTTTAAGGAACAGATAAGGTAGCCATTTCGAGGAATAGCAAGTGTTTGATGTAGCACTCTTATAGACAGGGAACAGATCTTATAATGGCATAGAAGTTCTTCGAAGACTGCTACCATTTCTCTCTCATTCTCTTTCGGAGTTGTCCAACTCATCATTGGTTGGAACAAATTCTTCGTAAGGGGTATCTCCCATTTGCAAAAAAAGATGTACTTCATCTCATGGTGCAAACCCAATTTCTCCGCCGGGAGTCATGAAGGTCCCTGTTCTGTAATTATACCTCTCTGCTAAAGCCAAGAACAGGTGAGGTTTGGGGCAAAACCATAGACAGTGGCATGCACTGCTTGGTACAAGTTGATTTGCTGCAGTTCGCCTTCAAACTTGGTCAGAACCCAATTTGCTATGCAGCTCCATCTTTAAAATCTGGATTCACCAATCCAGTAGTCTGATGTCTTGCTCCGGATATCTTCCTTCGACTTTCGCAAACTCATTTGCGAAAATTGGGGTTCTGATGGGCATTAACAATGAAGAATTCTCCGGCGGAATACAACCGGTTTCAGTCCTCTCAGCAAAACACTGTACCGTTCAGAAGAACTATAGAACATATCTTTCTTGTTCGGCCCCTTCTTCACAAAAATTCTTCCCGGACGGGCATCTTGGAACGGAGTAAGGTTCCATTCCATCTTCCTCGGATACTCGCATGAGCATACCGGGATAATGGGAGGCAGCGTGGAATATTTGGTATCGAGAAAGATCTATCCGTCTGATGGACAATTCTTTCTTCCATCCTCGGTCTTGGTTGGGAACTTTTCTCAAAAGCTTCACCAAATAAGAATAAGGGTTTCTTGTGTATAACAGCATCTGCCATTTCCAGAGGTTGTCCGTTCGTTAAACATTACAATGTTTCATTGTCTTGGGATATCAAAATAGCCTGACGGGAGGTCGACAGATCATACTGAGGATAGTGCACATGTGACAAGTCCTCTTATATTCTGATTCTGAAAGGTCCCCACGAAGTTCTCATATTCTGGGTCTTCTCTGGTATTAACTCATAGCGAAGACAGAGAAAAAAAATTTCAGTACAAAGTCAAAGTCAAAGATTCAGTTTGCGCAAAATTAGATTGCGCAAAATCAAATTGTGCAACATCAGATTGCGTAAATAATCAGATTGCGCAAATAAATAAATATCAGTTTGCGCTGACAGACTCTCGTAAATCACAAGTTGCGCTGACGTTTCATCGCAATTCAACCGATTGCGCAGAGAGTCGTCCTTCATATAAATGAAAAATGTACTGATTTGTACAACCAAAACCCTAAAAGGGTGGCGCATATGATCCTATCTCTAAAAAGAGATGGATTCCGAAAAAAACATTGAAATTAAAACTCTAAAAAGAGTTTTTGATTAGGTTAACTACCTATCATTGCTGGATGAGCCGTTTCATGCGAGAAGCTCGGCGCGCAGCCCTAGTCGATGATTCGGCGGGGCCTTGCCCTTAGCGGCGGCAGAGGATCGTCGGAGCCATTGCGATCGTCGAAGAGGAAAGAAAGGAAGAGCTCAAAAGTTTTTTCTTTCAAGTGCACGAAGAAAGCAAGTAAAGAATACTTTCGAATGAATTGAAGAACTATTTATAGTTTTTCAAGTCGAAACGGTCGCCTTAGATTGTGCCTAAAAATGGCTAAACCCTCAGATTGCGCAGACAGCTCATTATGTGTGCAAATTGGTTTCATATTCAAAATTCAAAGTATTTTCGAAATTTTGAATAAGTTCAACTTTCGAAAACTTTGAAGGGGGTCTTGTAGGTCCTAAAAAATCAAGTTGCACACATCAACAAAGTCAGAAAATCAAGAAATACAACTGTCAGATGAATTGCACAGGTATCAGATTGCGCACCATTCAGATTGCGCAAGATAGATTGCGCACACTTCCAAGTGCATAGGCTGACATGGAATCACCATCATTACCTGACACAAATCAAATCTTCTGACAACTGACAGCGTGGAGAACGAGGCGACTGTTCGTTTAATCGTGCAAGCACGGCGCTCGAGGACACTGGTAGCGCAATCCATGTTGGCGCAATCTATTTTGGCGTAATCCATTTTCTGCGTAATTCAAGTTAGCGCAATCCAAGCCTGCGCAATTCAATGTGCGCGTTCTATCAGTACAAATCATAAAACACGTGGCATTCATACCATCAATTGCTCATTTTGTGGCAACTGTCTATGCATGTTCATGCGTATTTTAATCAAATGATGCCATGTGTCCAAGACAGTTAGCCCATGATCCAGTAACTGCCTGCGCAGTCCATTCTGCGCAATCTATTGCTGCACAATCCATCATGCGCAGTCCAGAATAACTAAAAGTTAGTTATTTCTCAGAACTCTATAAATAGAGTTTCAAGTCTCCATTCAAGGGGATCAACAATCAATAATCAGAGATCAGATTATAGAGAGATCCGACTTCAAAGTTCAGAGAGTTCAGGAGTTCTTGCCCAGTGCTGCTGCATTCTTCTGAGGCTTTTGCCTTCAACTTCCGAGGTTTTTTTTTGCCTTCAATTCCAGAGTTGTCTTCAACTTCAGAGGCTTCGTCTTCAAGTTCACATCGTCCAAGGGATAAAGCAATCGTCATCTAGATTAGATTCCTAAAGTTGTACCATTCCCAGAATTCAAATTGTAATCTTTTACAAAGTTTGTATCAATAAAGTTCTTCAACTTTTGTTTTTGCAACAAGGTGCTGGCGGACGCAGATGAATATGTGAGATTCATCGTTGAGGCGGTGTACAAAATGCTGTAGAGGGGGGTGTCGGCAGTGGTGGACGCCAAGGGAGCTTTGCGACGGCAAGAACTCTGGCATCGCCTCATATCAACTTGATCCGTGTTCACCCGGGCCACGAGCATATGGCCGACATTCTGGAAGCCACAGTGGCTGAGTTGGACCAGCGGCTTTCTGAATTGGGAGCATCCAGTGGATTGACCTCTCCATCCTGATAGATGTGGAGAAGGAAAAGTTGCTCGCCGAGACTGTGTCTTCCTACCACGCCACTGTGAGTGTCTGGGAACGCGAAGTGTCTGAGACTGAAGCTACAGTGGAGCGGTTATCTCAGTCTATACGGGAGACAGTGGAGACGCGAGCTGTGTTGGACGCATATATCACAGAGATTGACGTGCAATGCACCGCCTTGAGGATTAGCGGGCCCGACTCCTATTGGACCTGAACGTGTCCAGGCTGAACACGTAGCATTCAAGAAGGAGAAAGTAGCTTTCCTCTCCGAGCTCTTACCCTGGCTCAGCAGAGACAGCAGCTTGATGAGAAGTACGAGAATGAAACTTCTGCTGAGGCTGTCGAAGCGATGCGTCAAGAAGCTGAACGTCGAGTCTTGGCGACTGTGGAGACTCGGGCGCAGACTTGAAACGTCGAATTGCAGAGCTTTCCGCCTACCCTGGGGATATTTAGGGTCTCTGCTTTTTGTATTTTTATAACTCTTGCTGGGGATAGTGTAAGCCTTTACTCTTCCTTTTTTTTAGAAATAAAGAAGTACAACATTTTCTGCGATGTGTTCATTTTTGTTTGTCATGAACTTTGATGATTTGTGTGGACCTATTATCTTTTGCGTACCTTGTTTCAGATATAGATAATAAGTTTGAAGGGCCCAATGTATTTGGTCAGAGTAATGTGGACGTGGCAAATATGGGGTTCAATGATAGAATCTTCCTACTCATAGGTGTTATGAACGTGGTAGGAATGACTCTGGGAGATGCACGGAACTACTCAGAGGTAATGTAGACGTGGAAGTCTGTGATTGATGTACGCAACGCGGGGTTGTCTGTACGGGATGTTTACTCAGAGGTAATGTGGACGTGGTAAACATGAAGGATAGCGTAGTCTTACGGGGTGTAAGATTTCGCCTTGTAGGGTGTAGGGGGACAACTCAGAGGTGATGTGGACGTGGTTGTCCTCTACTGGAGGATGCTACGGAACAACTGGGTTCCGGAAGCGTATGATTTTGTGGGATGGAAGTACATGTCAAAAAGATGTCAAGAGTAGTACTTCTTTAGGAACTTGCCGTTGATGGGCATCATGAATAAGTCCCTATTGGGTTTGGCGAGACGGTAAGCACCGTTTGAGTATACCGTCTCGATGATGAAGGTCCTTCCCATTTGGGCTCGAACTTTCCTGTGTTTTATGAGTCAACACCATCGGCCTCCTGACTGCCAGAACCAGGTCGCCAACTTGGAAAGTCCTCTGTTGACCTTCTTGTTGAAAGCCTGTGATATACGGGCTTGGTAGAGTTCGATACGTTGTTGAGCTAGGAGACTCTTTTCGTCAAGTGCCTCCAGTTCCCGCAGACGACGACGTTGATTGTCTTCTTCTGTGAGTTGGTTTATGATTGCTACGCGGAGTGAGGGTATCTGAATCTCGAGAGGCAGTACCACTTCGCTCCCGTAGACTAAGGAAATGGTGTGTTGTCTGTCGGGGTCCGTACCGTTGTGCGGTAGGCCCAAAGGCATTCGCCAAGCTTTTCATCCCAGTCGCATTTGTTAGATGACACGACCTTTTTGAGTAGCCTGACAATAGTTTTGTTGAACGCTTCTGCTAATCCGTTTGCTGCCGGATTGTAGGCGGTTGATGCCACATTTTGAATATGATTCTTGTCACAGAATCGGCTGAAGACATGGCTGATGAACTGAGGACCATTATCGTGGATGATCCTCCGGGGTACCCCAAAACGGTAGATGACGTGGTGCTTGATGAAGCTGATCACCCTGGAGCTTTTTACTTCTGCCAAAGGAACTGCTTCTGCCCATTTGGAGAAGTATCAGTGATCGCTAGGATGAAGTGGTGTCCTCTCGATGAAGGAGGGTGATTGGTCCCACAATATCCATTCCCCAAGCTTCGAAGGGCCAGGAGGCGACTGTAGGATGTAGTGGTTCGGACGGTATGAATGAAGTTTTTGTGAAGCTGGCACGCATGGCACTTCTTAGCATATTCAACAGCGTCAGCGGCAATGGTCGGCTAATAATAGTCCATACGTCGCAGTCGATCCTGTAACTTAGGACTGGGCTGATGGACCCCGCAGGTTCCATCATGAGCTTCTCGAAGGGCTTCGGCTGCTTCTTCGTTAGACAACATCGAAGGAGAAGTCCATCGTAGGAGCGTCGGTACTTGCATTTTAGTAGCCGTATCATAGTATATCGAAGAGAGCGTCTCCTGACCGAGACAGCTTCTTTCGGTCCTCTGGAAGAATTCCGTAGACAGCGAAGTCGATGAACCGGAATCTCCAATCCCGGACATTAACACCGGCACCCCCGCTGACATGGCGTGGGTCACTTGTGGCACAGGTTATTTTTAGGGCAGACCAAGTCTCGACCCACTACCGTGACGTATTATTGAGTTCCGAGGGTGCCGCCAAAGAGGCTGCGGGCCAGCCAGAGCATCGGCCTCTAGATTTTGTAGACGAGGTACGTGTTCGATGAAGAACCCAGTGAAGGTTGAATGATGTTCATGCAACTTCATGGTAGGGATCAGATCTTCATGGCGAACCTCATATTGCCCTCTGATCTGATTTACGACGAGCTTTGAGTCGCCGTAGGCTTCCAGATGTTTTACCCCCAGCTGTTGTTCTAGCTGGAGTCCCATAATGAGCATGTTGTATTCGCCACGTTGTTGGAGCACGGCTTCGAAAGGGAGTAAGCACGCTGGATGACCAGCTGATCGGGGAGATTAGTACCACCCCCACTCCTGCGATGATTTGGCCTTTGGGGCCTGTTCTTGAAGCGCCATCGAAAAACATCCGCCAGACGGAGCCTTCTTCGGTAACATTTGATTCTTGGACCTCATCCGGGATGTCTTCATAGAGTCTTGAGGACTCCAGAATGGGGTGTGCAGCTAAGAAGTCGGCCAGAGCTTGACCCTTAACAGCCTTCTGTGGAACGAACACCATGTTGTATGGCGTTAGCAAGATCACCCATGTGGCTAGCCGGGAGTTCAGTGATCCTGGCTTCGTAATGAGGACCCTGAGCGGATTGACTCAGGAAATGACGTGAATTGTCTGCCCGAGACATAATGACGAGTCTTTTGGATGGCAATACCAGGGCCAGCACTCCTTTTCAACGGGGTTGTACCGGTGTTCGGCCCGATC